>CM018684.1:56895454-57047954 GCA_009363875.1 Mikania micrantha
TCTAGGAAAGAGTGATCGAGACAAGATTGAGAAAAGAAACCCAATTGACGGTAAATCAATTGGATTTATTCCAGGAATCTCGACAACAGGGCAATACACATTCTGCGGAGATTAATGGAGAAATACAGGGAGAAGAAGAGAGATTTGCATATGGTATTCATCGACCCAAGAAAGGCGTATGACAGCGTACCATGACAGTGATTTGGGATAGCCTGGAGAGACGAGGTATCCCCCAGAGGTATATAGAGGCAATCAAGATACGTATGCAAGTGCTAAAACGAGTGTGAGAGCACAAGTGGGAGATACAGACTTCTTTCAAGTGGAGGTGGGACTACACCAAGGATCGGCATTGAGCTCGTTCCTCTTTTGCAGTTATTTTGGATGAATTGTCAAGGTCTATACAAGAAACATATCCCATGGTGTATGCTTTTCGTGGATGATATTGTGTTAGTGGCAGAAAAGAAAGAGGAGCTGAATGTGCAGTTAGGAGAGTGGAGAGCAGTTGTGGAACAGAAAGGCTTATGCATAAGCATGACCAAAACTGAGTATCTATACTGCAATTTTTAGCGGGGCAACCGACGATGTTTGAAAAACGATCAGGTGACTATTGAAGGCCAAGAGGTGCCACAGACTACAAAGCTTAAATACCTAGGATCGTTTCTATAGGATGATGGCGATATTGACAGTGACGAGGCTCACCGGGTACAAGCAGGTTGGATTGTTGGAAAAAGTGGAGGGCAACAACAAGCATCATATGCGGCAAGAGGTTCCCAGAAAAACTCAAAGGTAAATTTTATAGAATAGCAATTATGCTAGCCATGATGTACGGAAGTGATTGCTGGCCGATTAAGAAGAACCAAGCAAGAAATTGGAGACAGTGGATATGAGGATGCTGAGATGGATGTGCGGCCACATAAGGCTTGATTGGATAAAGAACGAGGTCTTCAGAGAAAGACTCGCGGTAGCAAACATATCGGACAAAGTAAGGGAAGGAAGATTGAGATGGTTCGGACATGTGAGGAGAAGAAACCAGTCGGCACCTGTACGAAGTGTAGAACTTCTAATGGTGGAGGGGAAAGGGGAAGGTCGACCGAGGTTGACATGGGATGAGCGGATCCGTCAGGATTTGACAGAGCTACACCTCTTGAAGGACATGATCTATGATAGGAGTTTATGGCGTCTTAGAATAAGGGTGCACGATGGATAGATCTTACCCTAGGATTTAGGTTTAGAGCCCATATTTGTTTATGTGCTATTGCAGTTTCTTTGCTTGTTACTGATATATGATATGAGCTTCTATGTTTTCTATGCTTGGTTGCGGGATAGGGGGTTTGTCGTGTTAACCGAAAATTGTTTGTAAGATTATTTAAGTGTTTAAGGATACTTATCTGCTAGTTTGATTGCATGTTATAATGTCCTAAATGGTTGTGTTAAATCTGCGCCTGTTGGTTTAGTAATGTGTTTTGCTACATGTTTATGCTTTAACTTGTTGTGGTTTAGTTATCAGTTTTGCTCTTATTCAAAAAAAAAAAATGGGACCTTTGAGCCGGGGGACTCTTACGAAGCAACCTCTCTATTCTATTCTTAGATAGGGGTAAGGTATGTCTTTATCTCCCCCCCAGACCGTACTCTAAGTGGGATTGTTACTGGGTATGCCTGTTGTTGTTGATTTTGACCCAAATATTCACCCAAGCTAAGCTTAATGGTCGCCTTTGAACACCCTTGAACAAACAACTGATTCTGACTAGAACATTCCACACAACTCTCTATTAACCTCATAGATCTCGATCAGTACTTCCACAATCCAAATCACACAAACGAATCTTAAATGCCTTGACAACTCTTCCTTTGACTTGGACTCCAGAATGCACCTTTACATGTGATCAGCTTATTTTGCAGGTTAAAAATACTACCACACACGTCCATATCACACTGGATCTTTGATCGAGCTCTCACCGATCAACTACTTACACAAGGTGTCAAGGTCATGTCACACGGCTTTCTTGAATTGTCTCATATGATTGCTTTTCACCTCAATCCTCAAAGTTGATTGTCTCACATGGTTTGTTCCACACTCGTTTAAACCACAGATTCAGGGTTTCTCCTTGCTTTGGTCTATGGTGACTTCGTTCTTGTTCCTCATTGCCCATACTCTTCTTGTTTGTCAGATTTTTGTGTCCCAAAAACAAACGATCACTTCACTTGTTTTGCTTTGAGCACTTCTGCCTTGCGTATGATCAGCCGTCTCACACAGACCATGACCGTTATGATAGCTCACATGGATTCGATTCAGTTGCCTTTTCTCCATATAGTCTCACATAGATCACATTTTTTTTCTGCTAATCACTCACTCAGATTTGTTTCAGTCCTTGATCTTCTTTCCCAAGTATGAGATTGTAAGCCCAAAATCGTATAGGACACACGAAAAACACATCTATATTTTGTGAAAATTTCCATGTCCCTTTTGATATTATTAAGAACAAAAACCACACATAAAACCTTTACAGGAATCCCTATTTATACTAAAATAACTTGTATCCTACTCCAACTATAAAATCTAATAAAACTCAACGTGTTAGTAAATAAACTCTTAACAATTATCTCCTACAACAAATGCAATAACAAGAAACTAAAAGCAAGAAAAGAGCTCAAGGATAATGGTTTGGTTGATTTGACAAACGTCCATTTTGTTGCAACTAGGGTTTGTATTTTATTAGGTGCTCATACAAGTACAATGCAATCTATTTATAAAGCTTGATGTAGGGTTTCTAACTTAACTAACAAGTTTAGATTGAATTATGTGCCTCCATAGTTCATGTCACAAGGAGGGCCATTCAACAGCCACAACATTCAACAAATTCATTCCTTAACTTCTTGGTTAACCCATATAGCCCCTTTTACAATTAAGATTAACACCTTCAAGAAACAGTGGAACAGACGCCTTTGCTAGAGGGGGATATGACGCTTACCACTGTGCCACCACTTACATATCTAAAACAAGTTCAGGTTGTATTCTTTAGTCTACTAAGCCACCACATCTGACTAAACAAAATATTATCAATTCACTACCTTTTTCTTATGGCCTTATTGTTTGTATTCTCTCTAATAAATTTCTCGATCAACTCATAGTTTGTCCTATTTACAACATGAACTTTTTGGCATTTATACTATATACATATTACATAGATAGAAATAGAGATGCATTCAAACGTGAACCAAAAGTTTGTTGAGAACCATAAAAACCAATACACACCATAGATAAGTCAATTCAAAAGCTACAATTAAGGAGGCATAAAGATAACTTCTCTCTATTTTAATTAAAAAAAATTGTGGCTATAATTGGTTCTTGTGGTTCGCAATAAAATATTGGTTCACAATTGAACGCATGCACACACAAACTTTTGCTTCTTTTAAACCATTGTAGGTGCTATAGTTGCAACAATAGTTGTATTTTAACAAATAGATATGTTGTGGAAGTCAAATGTGGCTTTTATATGTTTACATTACCTCAATTTTTTATGTAAATATCATCTCACATGTAATTCAAAGTCATATATCAAATTGTTTCTTATCGTCTTACTGAATTGCCTCATTGCGAACTTGTATCAGGCTTTAGACACATTCAACACCGCTGTTGTTTCACCAATTTATTATGCCATGTTCACATCTTTCACAATTCTTGCTAGTGCAATCATGTTTAAGGTATTGCATCTATTGCATAGATGAAGGTTTTCCCACATCCCTTCTGAACAGATTCCAATCCTTTTCTTTATTTATTTTTTTTACATTTTGTAGGATTGGTCTGGTCAGAGTATTAGCACGATTATTTCTGTCCTTTGTGGGTTCTTGACTGTGCTTTCGGGAACCATGATTTTACACAGTACAAGAGAACCTGATCCACAACCTATTTCAGGTAATGAACTATCTGAATACTTTTTGCTATATATGTTAATGTTTATTTCCTTTTATGGGGTTAATTAGTGAAATAGGCACAATGGTATTTTCCATGATAAAAATTTAACAATATCAATTCTATAATGAACAATTCTATAATTAACCAATGGTTGTATCCATATAGCCCTGATAGAGACATTTACTCATTTAGCTATGAGATACGTGACAGCCTATCAATAATGGCTTATAGTATTGTGATCATATCGTGTATGGATTCGTGTATGTATTATTGTCCGTGTGATTTGCAAGTAAAAGTTGATACATGACCAAAGATTCGTGTATTTCATGACTATATGCTTGAAAGTGTTCTCACATGACCATATAGGTATAACATATAACAGAAAATGGCTAAGTTTGTGATTTTCTTAAATTTTTACATACCGAACACATCTTCATGACCCCTTATACAAACTCTCGATTTTAAACCATGGTACTTCCAATATATTCTTGTGAGCATGTTTAATTGTTTCCGAGCAATACCGAATATAATTTAAGTTAAATAAATACTAAATGTTTTGTGATATTATTAACAAAATTGAATGTTTGATAAATTTGCAGACATGTATTCATCACTTTCTCCTCAAATATCATGGATTGTACGCGCGAATGGGGAAATATGGAAGTACAAAGATAATGATGAATCATGCCCTGAAGTTGTTGCAATAATTCAACCAGACCATTTCAGATGACATATTTTTTGCAGAATGTATTCTCAGATACGATGTTAATACCAACCGTCGGTGTTACGGTCCCTTTCTGTATTCTCTATCAGTCCCAAGGAAAAAGGAAATATTCTTGCTTTCAAAAAAAAAAAGAAGAATTTAGAATTCACTTAAATCTATTGATAGTATTATTTCTTATATGTTACATTTTAATCGTAGGTGGTGTTATGCTTTGTAAATGTTTAACGAAATGTATACCTTCCAAAATAAAAAGATTTCGGTTTTGTATCCTGCAAACAAGCTTTAGCTTTACTTTGTTCAGTTAAGTTGTAGCATTGTTATCAAGTCCAGATACACTTCCATTTCCATTTTGAGGTTTATCAAATGGCTGGATTATACTATAAGGCTTATGTGTTTTTTTAAACAACGGTTGATTGGCTGGCACGTCCCTGAAGGGAAACTCGTATATCAATTACACCGCCTATATCTCACCAATGCAGGAGGAAACCCGCTATTGTGGTAAAACCCTCCGGACCTTAAGAAACTCAAGTTTTATCACTCATTCTCCATACCATTGAACCATAAGACTATTGGTTAAGGCTTTTGGTCAGTGTTTTCAAACCCGGACAGGACCGGGATTCGGAGGGGTGAACGGACCGGTTCTAGCTTCGTAACCGTTTTTGGGTGGACCGGCCGGTCGGACCGGAAACCCGGTGGTCGGACCGGTGATTGAACCGGTTTTTTTAATTTTTATTTTTTTTATATTTTTTTGATTTTATATATATATATATATATATATATATATATTTATAAAATGTTTATAAAATCATCCGGTTCTTAAATCCGGTCCGACCGGTCGGACCTCTGACGGTAAGGAGACCGGTTTGATGTCCGGTCCGGTTCTGAAAACATTGCTTTTTGCTTTTGGTGCTTAACTTTCACTTATGCACATATTAAATATATTTTCACGTATTGCTATCACGTTAAATGACAAAGTGAACTGGAGCAACCAATTGAATATGTAATGGAATAGCAAGTGAAGACAAATAATCCTCCTAGCTATGTTATGTCTGCTCATAATGACTTAACAAAAATAAAATTGTCGGTTAGAATTGATAAATCTGAAAACTTAGGACTGCAGACAGATCCTAAATATCTTAATAACCATAAAACAAAGCTCATATAGTTAAACACGTTTTTGCAATGCTAAAATAGCTCAAATGCTTTGGTCTTCTTTAGAATGCTAAATATATTGACAATCCTAATAGTCCTAAAACCATGAAGCAACCCTCTTTGATCTAACTTTTAACCTAGAAACCTCTAATCATGAATAAGCAATCCGTACCTTATGATCATAACCCACCAAACAACAAATAGACAATGAATAGCACAAATAATGATTTGTTAAAAACCTATGTATGAACACATAATTAACCAAATATACCATTAAGATTATCAATTATTAATTCTATTCGCATGTGTAAAACCCAAAACTCATAAGGTCTAAGAGTTGACAATTTATATAGCATACATAGTTCATATATTGGAATTAAAAATACATAATCATTCAGAGATTCAAAATCCAAAACAAGCCTAGTTAAATAATAAACTCAAAACATAGGAATGTGAGTCTTTAGGTTGCCGGTAGCTTCACTTTTCATCCAAGAAATCCTTATCATTCAACCAACCTACAATCGCTTTGATATACATGCAAAAGTCAGCGTTGTTGAGAGAATGGATTTAAAGGAAAATCTCTTAAAAGCCTGACCTTTTGACAATCACATCATCACATAACATAACATATCGACATATCATATAAGATAATTAATACATATAGTCTATACAAGGTACATTATTACCCTACAAACCAAACACTAAGTTAAGAAACTGTCAGAGGTGTTCTTCATAGTTGTCCAATATAAAGGACTTAGCCATAAACGGCTTGTATAGAAAATTTCCTCATAGTGGCCTCATATAAAGTGTTGGGTGGAAAAGATGAAAAACACACACTAATTGCAGAGAATTTACATAAACATCTATATTTTCATTACATACAAATGTTGATTACATAGGGTATTTATACCCACTGTTTATGACAGTTATTTAATTGTCATTTGACATCTTTTGGTGGGTAATTTAACTAACTTTTGACCCATGAGATATACCCAACGACTGATACATAATTACACACAATTTAGTTATAATTTGACATAATAATCCTTATTTAGTTTAACTGCCAATACTCCCCCTTAAACTAAATATAGTCAAAGGAAGATCTTTAATCTTTGTTCACGACCCAATTGTCTTCATAGTAACGCTGGTTCATCGTCCTCGTATCGGGATAGATTAACTTCTTCATTTTTCTTCCATTTTGGACAATCATTTATAAAATATCCAAACTCGTTACATTTGTAGCATCGTACGTGGCTCTTATCGAGTCATTCACCAACCTAATTTTTCCCGGACCACCGACCTCTCCCACGGCCACGCCCAAAGTTTCCTAGGTTTGAATTCCCATGACCACAATGCTCACATTTACGTTCTTTATTTTTCCCCTTTGCATCTTCTTTTGTGAATAGAAGTTTATTATGTGTATCCTCCTCCTTGTTTGACTTCTTAATGCGTTCTTTGTAGGCCTTTAATCTCCCGATGGCTTCTTGAAATTGCATAATATTAAGATCTGCAAATTGTTCAATCGAAGCAACAATTTGAATGTATTTTTCTGGTACGAATCCTAGTAGTTTCCGAACCAATCTTTTGTTATCAATTGTGGATCCAAGATTGTTGACTTTTGATACAATTTGGCTAATTTTCCAAGTAAAAGCATCAAGAGATTCAGAGTTTTTCATCTTTAACGCTTTAAATTCAGATTCAAGTGTTTGTAATATTGCTTCTTTGACTTTTCAGCGCCCACAAATCGTGCCTTTAAATCTTCCCAAATATCTTTAGCATTTGTGTGTTGAGAAACTTGAAGAACAAGTTCTTCATGCATTGCTTGAAAAAGATATGCGATAGCCATTGAATTTTTCTTATCATCCACTTCTCCTTTTGGTTCAACTGCCTCCTATATCCCATGAACATTGAAGATTGCTTTAATTTTGACCGCCCAAATTGTATAATTTATAGAATTGAGAATCGGACATTGAAATGTCATTGTAGTTCCTCCTTCTTTAATTGTTATATTTTCAGTGTTCTTGGGTGTTTTTTCAGACATTGCTTGTTTCTTCTTTCTTCCTATTATATCAAATTTGATATTCCTCCTTCTAATCCTTGTCTATTTGAATTGTGAAAACTTTGCAAGAACAATCCGATTTTTTGGTCACTTGGATTTGATCGAACCCCGCCAAACTGCTGTTTAATCAATTTATTCCCAGATCGAATTTCTAACATCTTGATTCTTGCGAAGAATAGCCTGTTTTTTCGGTCACTTCTGGATTTAATTAAACCCACCAAACTGCTGTTGATTTAATTTACTCCTTGATCGAAATAATTTGAACCTCCTATTCTTGCTTTGCTTTTATTGAGTAAACTTTAATCAATTTAACAATCTTATTTAACCTTTTCTTAGCATGTAATTTAATTTCTTAAAGATTTTAATTATTATTTGGATTTTAAATTACTTGGATTTTAAAAACTAAAACTATAAAACTTTCACTCTAAACTTTCGGAAAATTAGATTGATATTTTCAACACCTTCATTTGCTTGACTTTTTTTTTCTCAGAAAAATAATATTAGGACTTTTTTAGAAAACAACAAAACATTCAGATAAAGAGGAAATTGACTTTTTTTTTTGAATTTTCCTTTTACCTTAGTTTGGACAAAACCTTCTGTTTATTTTTTTTCCTCGCCGGTTCTTCGTGCTTTCACTTGATGTTGATTCCAACAGATGGTTTGAATTGTTCAAAAGAATCCACTCTTTCTTATGATGTGATTTGATCAACGAAGGATAATTTGTTATTTTTTATTTTGCCGCCACAAAATCCTTGTGCCTCTGTTCCTTTTCCTTGATCAGTAATTTTAACTTCAAATTTTTTTGGATCAATTGATGATCAAAGATGATGTCTTGGCTTTTGGTTTGTACCTATGAAGTGAAAAATCGATTCTTGCTTAATGTTTATTGCAATTTTCTAATGTACAGAAAGTTGCAGGTTTGTGAACAAGAACATGGGATGACTTTTTCGACTTTTTCTTCGATAGGAACAAGTACATTCATCCGATTTTTCTTCTCCAAGAGCGATCACCGCTCTGATACCAATTGTTGGGTGAAATAGATGAAAAACACACACTAATTGCAGAGAATTTACATAAAAATCTATATTTTCATTACATACAAATGTTGATTACATAGGGTATTTATACCCACTGTTTATGACAGTTATTCTACTATCATTTGACAGTTTTTGGTAGGTAATTTAACTACCTTTTGACCCTTGAGATATACCCAACGACCCATACATAATTACACACAATTTAGTTATAGTTTTACATAATAATCCTTATTTAGTTTAACTACTAATATAGAGGACTTTCTCATGGTTATAAGAGGACTTCTTATTACATCATATATGTTCACTTTCGTACAGAAATGTATCATATAGAAATCATGCATGGACATAGTTTAAAATGCATTTCAAGCTATATTGCTTAACATCTTAGTATAAACATATCATAACATCTTTATATTAAGAAATCATATCATGTCTATTAGCCCCAAAACATTAAAAGCATTTGAAAAAGGACGTTTAGAAGTCACCTTTGTCTAAAGCTTTTGTCACGAAAATCTAGACAATAGTAGGGAAAGCAAACGCTAGAACAAGCTCAATAATCTACACATTTTAATTATACATTAACAAATATCTAACTACTTTTTGCGTTGGATTTAACCATGCTTAAGATTTGGCATGATAGTCGATGATGAAGCACCAATGGGCAAAATAACAAAGGTAAAAGGTGATAAACCAACAAATCACGTTGGAATCATTTCAATGATAAAGGCGTATATAAGGAAAGACAATTTAAAGTATTTGATTTCAGTATCAAGCGTTTGAAAACATGTTAGTTGTACCAAAATACACTAACATGTTTCCTAATAGTAAACAAAAGAAAATTCAAAACATACCAGTTGCAGCTTAATACACTAATGTATTTTCTAAAGACTTACTTGGGATACAATAAATAAAGTATAATTTAAAATTAATTTGGTGTCAGACACCACACCAATTGCTAAATCTTCGTATAAGTTACCCACAAAGATAAGGTAATTAAAGAAACATTTTCATGTAACCCAAAACCTTCATGAGGTATCGATAGCCAAGCTATTCATGATTTAAATTTAGTAGCCGTTGGAATTAATATGAGTACTCATTCGGATGCGGGCAGAGATTCAACGGGCAGATGGGTTAACTTGATTCAAATTATACCCACGTAGCATGCATGGGAAGAGGCGGCACTTTTGGAGGCAAATGACAATGACTACTACTACGATTGCAAATTTTTATTTCTATTTATTTTCATTTATTTTAATATTCAGTTATTTTACATTCCCTAAAATGTAGTAGTGGGGTATCCATGTTCTAGGCCATGTTCTAGTTTTTCTATTTTATTTTGTAATTCTGGGACGATGAAGAAGGGAGTTGCAAATTTTATGAATTTTGTCTTTCTCTTAGTTGGAGAAGACGTTCACTGCTATCTTAATTCCTGGCCAAATTGAGAGGTGTCTGTGAACATTCATTTTGATTTCGTGGTGATTGCTGTATCGAAATTAGAGTGAATCGGCCCGACAATTAACCGGGAGGTGAATTCTGTATTCCGGATCTAGTCGTTGATGTTTGTTCGTTATTCAATTTTGAAATTTAGTCTCTGATTATCATTTGGTATCAGAGCCTAGGTTGGAAATTGATACGAATCCATTCAGAGACTTACTTGTCGGATTACCATGGATACTCGTAGCAGCTCCGAATTGAAGAAAGCGCTCGATAACCTTGAGGCAGAAAAGCGCGAAATGGCTGACCAGATGAGGAAGTTACAGGATCACATACGTGATCTTACGATGACGGGGCGACGGCATAATGAGGAGTCCAGTTCAGGAACAACCACGCACGAGCAAAACAACTTCTGGCCATCGAACGAGATCAAGGTTGATATCCCTGAGTACGATGGACGGTTGGATCCTGATGAATTTGTTGAGTGGCTCAATACTGTTGAACGAGTCTTCGATTATAAACAGACAAGTGAAGAAAATAAAATTAAGGTTGTTGCCTTGAAGCTGCGAAAGTATGCCTCCACATGGTGGGCAAACAACTGCCTAAAACGAGAAAGAACTGGGAAGGAAAAGGTACGGACCTGGCCTAAAATGAAGAAGTTATTGAAACAAAAATTTCTACCCACATATTACCTCCAACAAAGTTTTTCCCAGTTACATAATCTTAAGCAGGGCAGCCGCTCCGCTGAAGATTATTCTCGTGATTTTGAGCACCTTCTAATGAAGTGTGATTTACCGGAAGACGACCCTCAAACCCTGGTTCGATACTTGGGTGGTCTGGAACCCCGGATCTCTCATGTGGTTGAACTTCACCCTTATACCACCCTCGAGGAATTAACTATGCTCACGCATAAGGTTGATTTACAACAAAAGACTAAAGGTAAATGGGAAGCTACTCGTTCCACTCTCAAACCCAGCCAACCTTCAAAACCAAGTACCCAACCCAAGCCAACTAATACTTCTGACACCACTTCTTTACCCCCTCGTTTACCCCGAAGGTGTTTTCGATGTCAATGCCTGGGCCATATCGCCTCCGAGTGTCCAAACAAGAAGATTGTTACACTGACAGATTTTGATGAAGACAAAGAACTGGAGCCAAAAGATAACAACTTGATTGTTAACTCGTTACCCGAAGAAATACTAGGGCCAGACGAAGGAGAATGTCTCGTAGTCAGGCGAGCTTTAAGTGGTATTTCTGAACCAGAAGAGATGCAGCAAAGGGAGGCCATTTTTCATACCCGTTGTACCATTCTGAACAAAGTGTGTACGGTGATAATCGATGGTGGAAGCTGTGCTAACGTGGCTTCTCAAGCCCTTATTTCCAAGCTAGGATTGACCACCGAAGTTCATCCTAATCCATACACCATTCAGTGGCTGAACCAAGGTAAAGGTATTCAGGTTTCTCATCGGATATTATTGAATTTTAGTATTGGCAGGAAATATGAGGACCAAGTTTGGTGTGACATCATACCTATGGATGCCTGTCACATCCTTCTAGGGAGACCGTGGCTTTTTGATCGACGTGTTATGCATGATGGGTTTCTCAACACATATACCTTCACCCACAACAACCATAAAATTACCCTAACCCCTATCACTCCAAAAACTCTCACTCCCACACCCCAAAAACCATTAACTACCCTCCTCAAAGCTGATTAGCATGAGTTCCATCCCATTAAGGAATTCATTCTAGCAAGTTTCGAGGATACCCAGAAACTTTCTCCACCCCATCCACTCATCCAGCCCTTACTCAACACCTTTGCACCAGTTTTCCCAGCCGAAATACCCGCCGGATTACCACCTTTGCGCCTGATCCAACATAAGATTGATTTCATACCTGGTTCTATTTTACCCAATAAACCTGCCTATCGAACTAACCCAAAAGAAACCCAAGAAATTCAGAAACAAGTTGAAGGTCTTCTTACCAAGGGCCTTATCCGGGAATCTTTAAGCCCATGTGCAGTTCCCACGTTGCTAGTCCCTAAGAAGAATGGAGAATGGCGAATGTGCATGGACAGTCGAGCTATCAATAAAATCACCATTAAATACCGTTTTCCCATTCCCCGTTTAAATGATATGCTTGATGAATTGCATGGTGCGGTTGTGTTTTCTAAGATAGATCTCAGAAGTGGGTATCACCAGATTCGGATATGCGATGGAGATGAGTGGAAAACCGCATTTAAAACCAAAGAAGGACTCTATGAATGGCTAGTGATGCCATTTGGCTTATCTAATGCGCCTAGTACATTCATGAGGCTGATGAATCATGTTCTGAAACCTTTCTTAAATCGATTCATTGTTGTTTATTTTGATGATATCCTTGTATATAGCAAGGATGAAGTGGATCATCAAAATCATCTACAACAGCTTTTTACTGTTCTTCAGCAGGAGCAATTATATGGGAACAAGGAGAAATGTGAGTTTTTCTCCAATCAGGTAACTTTCTTGGGATACTTGGTATCATCCCAAGGCATTCAAGTTGATGAGCAAAAGGTCCAGGCCATCCGAGATTGGCCTACCCCCACTTCAATACAATAGATTCGAAGTTTTCATGGGCTCGCATCTTTTTATACGAGGTTCGTAAAGAATTTCAGTTCTATAGTGGCTCCAATGACTGAACTTACAAAACTCAGGCACTTTGAATGGAATGATCAAGCCCAGCATGCCTTTGATGAACTCAAGAGACAGCTCTCTACCACACCCGTGTTAGCTCTTCCTTGTTTCGATGAAGTTTTTGAGGTTGAATGTGATGCTTCAGGCGTTGGAATAGGAGCTGTCCTAACTCAACAGGGTCGCCCTATTGCCTACTTCAGTGAAAAGTTTAATGAAGCTAAGCGTCGATATTCTACGTATGATAAGGAGTTCTATGCTATAATTCGAGCCCTAAACCATTGGCAGCATTATCTCATTTCTAAGGAATTCATCCTTCATTCTGATCATGAGGCACTCAAGTATATACAAGGCCAACATAAACTACAGCCCCGGCATGCGAAGTGGGTCGAATTCTTACAGGTTTTTAATTTTTCCATTCGACACAAGTCTGGAAAATTAAACAAGGGAGCAAACGCTCTTTCCCGCAAGTTTCTACTGTTGCAAACTATTTCACCAAAAGTGCTAGGATTTGAGTTAATCAAGCACGAATATGTTGATGATCTTGATTTTGGTAGTATTTTTGGTCGCTGTCAATACCGTCCATACAATGATTTTCATTTGGTGGATTGGTACCTTTTTAAAACCTCCAGGTTATGCATTCCACAACAAAGCTTAAGAGTTGTTTTGATTAAGGAGGTTCATGAAGGTGGTTTAGCGGGCCATTTTGGTGTTGATAAAACCCAACTGTTATTGCAGCATCAATTTTTTTGGCCTAAAATGTTAAAAGATGTCACCCATTTTGTCCAGCGTTGTTTGGTGTGCCATAAAGCCAAAAGTCGCTCCTCACCTCATGGGCTATATATGCCGCTTCCTGTTCCACAAGCTCCATGGGCGGACTTGAGTATCGATTTTATTGTCGGCCTTCCTAGAACTCAGCGCCAAAAGGATTCCGTTATGGTGGTTGTTGATCGATTCTCGAAAATGGCCCATTTCTTGACTTGCCATACCACGTTTGATGCTGTTCAAGTGGCAAATCTCTATTTCAAGGAAATTGTTCATCTTCACGGGGTCCCTAAATCTATTGTAAGTGATCGTGATGTCAAATTTCTTATTCATTTTTGGTTGACACTGTGGAAGAAGATGGGTACTAAACTCAAATTTAGCACCTCTAGCCACCCGCAAACTGATGGTCAAACGGAAGTGACGAATCGTACTTTAGGAGCTCTACTGCGAAGCATCATTTCGAAAAATCTTAAGTAGTGGGATGAATTCCTAGCTCATGCCGAGTTTGCTTACAATCGTGCTCCTAACAAGACTACTGGGTTCAGTCCCTTTGAGGTAGTTTATGGCCTTAATCCTTTGACTCCTGTGGATTTGGCAGTTCTGGATACTACCCAGAAATTCAGTGCTGAAGCTGCTGATATGGCTGATCGCATAAAGTCTATGCACACTCAGGTATATGAACAGATTAACAAGAAAAATGCGCAGCTTAAAAGTCGTCTTGATAAAGGACGAAAGGCTGTTTCTTTTCAACCTGGTGATCTAGTTTGGATACATTTTCGTAAAGAACGATTTCCCAGCAAACGCCATTCTAAGTTGAGTCCCAGATCAGATGGACCTTTCAAGGTTCTTTCTAAGGTGAATGATAACGTGTATAAAATCGATCTTCCGGGTGATTATGGTGTAGCTGCAACTTTCAATGTATCCGATCTCCAACCATATTATGACCCAGATGAACCTATTCCAAGTTTGCAGGCAAACTTTTCCAAAGAAGGGGAGGATGATAGCCAAGCTATTCATGATTTAAATTTAGTAGCCGTTGGAATTAATATGAGTACTCATTCGGATGCGGGCAGAGATTCAACGGGCAGATAGGTTAACTTGATTCAAATTATACCCACGTAGCATGCATGGGAAGAGGCGGCACTTTTGGAGGCAAATGACAATGACTACTACTACGATTGCAAATTTTTATTTCTATTTATTTTCATTTATTTTAATATTCAGTTATTTTACATTCCCTAAAATGTAGTAGTGGGGTATCCATGTTCTAGGCCATGTTCTAGTTTTTCTATTTTATTTTGTAATTCTGGGACGATGAAGAAGGGAGTTGCAAATTTTATGAATTTTGTCTTTCTCTTAGTTGGAGAAGACGTTCACTGCTATCTTAATTCCTGGCCAAATTGAGAGGTGTCTGTGAACATTCATTTTGATTTCGTGGTGATTGCTGTATCGAATTTAGAGTGAATCGGCCCGACGATTAACCGGGAGGTGAATTCTGTATTCCGGATCTAGTCGTTGATGTTTGTTCGTTATTCAATTTTGAAATTTAGTCTCTGATTATTATTTGGTATCAGAGCCTAGGTTGGAAATTGATACGAATCCATTCAGAGACTTACTTGTCGGATTACCATGGATACTCGTAGCAGCTCCGAATTGAAGAAAGCGCTCGATAACCTTGAGGCAGAAAAGCGCGAAATGGCTGACCAGATGAGGAAGTTACAGGATCACATACGTGATCTTACGATGACGGGGCGACGGCATAATGAGGAGTCCAGTTCAGGAACAACCACGCACGAGCAAAACAACTTCTGGCCATCGAACGAGATCAAGGTTGATATCCCTGAGTACGATGGACGGTTGGATCCTGATGAATTTGTTGAGTGGCTCAATACTGTTGAACGAGTCTTCGATTATAAACAGACAAGTGAAGAAAATAAAATTAAGGTTGTTGCCTTGAAGCTGCGAAAGTATGCCTTCACATGGTGGGCAAACAACTGCCTAAAACGAGAAAGAACTGGGAAGGAAAAGGTACGGACCTGGCCTAAAATGAAGAAGTTATTGAAACAAAAATTTCTACCCACATATTACCTCCAACAAAGTTTTTCCCAGTTACATAATCTTAAGCAGGGCAGCCGCTCCGCTGAAGATTATTCTCGTGATTTTGAGCACCTTCTAATGAAGTGTATTGTAGGAGTATGATAGTATGACTGTTTAAAATATATATATATATATATATATATATATATATTAATATTAAACTTTACACCCAAACTAAATAGTCTACACTTCTTTTTTTTGAATACATTGTCTTAACAGAAAGTAAAATGCTACCACATCAGATTCGCGAGAACCCCCTGAAATAAGTAAACCCCATTAATCAAAACCTAAAGCTTAAAATTCCTTCCCTTATCTAAATCTCAACCAAGAGGCTAAATTCACAAGACAAATAGTCTACACTTCTTCATAGGATTGGTTGTTTAACCATTAAAGCCAATTAAACATATGGTAATGGATTTACTTTTGCCTGTCTTTTATAATTCACATGATCCTAGAAATTTTGTTTTGCTTTTCGATTTAGGATTCAATTTTTAAAGAAGTTCCTCGCTTTCATTTCTTTTTGAGCAACGGATGTGGGACAATTGATGTAGTTTGGATTTAGTTATCAAAATTCACTTCTTTTAACCAACCAATAAAAATCAAAGGCATTACAGCCTACCGATATCTTGGTGGTGTGATAAGGCTTAGGAACCAAATGATTCTGGATTCGAATCCTACAAGGTAGAGCCGGCTCCATTTTATTAATAAACTAGGCAATGGCCTAGGGCCTATATGGTATGCTTTTGCGGTCGGATTTTTCCTCAAACATTTGGTCGATCGGTTTCAAAAGTTTGAAACCGTAGTGAACGGTTTGGTTTATGGTTTTCACTAAAAAACAATCGTAAAAAACGGACCAGACCGTGCGTGTTTATACATACATTAATACATATGTGTGTCTATGTATGTATTACGAATATATGCATTTATAGGGTTGATGATATAGGTGTTATTCAATAAAAAAATGATGTAATTAGTACGTCTCAAACCATAAAATGGTTAGGTTTGATTTGGTCTTAATTGTTAACGGGCTCAAAAAGCTCAAAACTAGAAAGCCGAAACCCAGAAAGCTCAAACCGTAAAACCGGACCACAAACACCCATATTAAAGAGTCGCCTAAGATTGCAAGAGAACGAATGAATCAAAGAGACATATTAAAAGAATGTAAGTTTTCAAAGGGATGAAGGGCCACAGATTTTAATGTCGCCTATAGCTTTCAAATTGGTTGAGCCGGCCCTGCTACAAGGAGGTTTTCTCTAAGTATTGAGTTTTCTCCATAATTGGTGACTTGGTGATGGATATGACCAGGTGGTATTGCTGGTGGCATGGTGATACTCCAGTGATCAGTCGGTGGTCCAAAAATTGGTTGTTCAAAAAAAATCTACCCTAATAAATGATTAAGGAAGACACATGTCACTTTGTGATATTTTATTAGTTTTGTTTTCTCCTATCTCTCTTTTATTTTAAATGAGAGGACACATGTTATTATGTGATATATTTTTTACTACTCTCTTATTAAATAATAATAATATTTTTAGATAAAAGAATATATTTTAGATATAAATGATTATTATTTAATTTTCCATTTATTCAATTTGTGTAATAAATAAGTTTTATAAGCTACTACCATTATAAATCATTTGTGGTGGTCTTATTATAAGAACAACATGTTGATTTTTTAGAATGGAAAATTAAGGACGGAACCAACGACTTTAATTGAAAAATGTTTTCTGATGGCTTCATATAAATTTCTATATTAACAACTTGTTAAAACTATTTATTCTAGCATATGTTTAATCTTAATTGAATTATGCTTACAAATAATATGGAAGCGTAAGTAAGAGAAGTCTAACTTCTTCTAAAATACCTATTCGGTTTGACTAATGTTAAGTTATAAGACAACCTTAACCATTTATCGATTAATCAAATAATTTAACATAATTTTCAGTTAATCTCGATTATCGGTTAATTAGGTTAAGAGGTGGTTTGATTGTAGCTTAATTTTGGTTAACGAATAAGGTTTGTTTACTCCAACTCAGTATTCTTTACTTCAGCTTCTGGACACATTTTTGTCTGGGTCGTCTGTTGAGTTTTTCGTCTGAGTTTGCCCATATAAAAAACACATGATAATTGAGCTAATAATTAGTCAATAAACAATACAAAATAATATTATTGTTGCAAAATAATGTCTTGTGCCTAAACTAATCCTGATGCTCTTCATGCTTAATGGTTTACATTTGTGGAATAAATTTAATTTGTAATGTGAACCATACTTTAAGGAGTAATGAATTAAATAACTAATAAATTAATTGTTTTTGAGCCTTTATATAATTTTTATTTGGGTTAAATAAAATCTAAAATATTTGATTGCAAATTATGTATGTTTTTGTTTTAAAAATAATTTTATATAATATATATAATTCAAAATTTCAAACCAAAGAAAATATGTTATATGCAGTCATACTTCCTATATCCCATCATAGCTTCCTTAATATTTGTATGTCAACGAAATGGGAGTCACTCATGTTTTCACCAAAGCACACATTATTAAAAAGTCGAATTAACTAGATTTGTAACAAGTTTGAACATTATTAACCCTTTGTATATAGTTTACCTTTGTTATCTTCTTTTCTTATCCAAGTCAATCCTTTTGTTGATAATATGTTTCACAATTACAATTAAATTTAAACAACTAAATACGTTAATTAATGAAACCCATGATAAAAAACCCACTCAATATTTAAATTAAAAGCCAACTATGAAAATACTTTAGTATAGTTTTAGTGTGTCTAGACACGTTACATTATTTTTTTTTATCATAATCTAGATTTATATTGAGCATAGAAAAGATATAACCTAGTTTTAGTACCATTTGTACGTTTCCTTGTATTTTTAAATTTCATTCCACTTAATATTAATGTCAATGAGCTATGATTCCACGTCTTCATTATCCACACATCACCATTAGATGAAACTTCCCCTAAATGCTAATTTTGGGTCATTAATGTTTTTTTTTATCAGCCAAAAAGACTTGGTAATATGATTAGGACTAATCATGGACTAAATATGTAGTTAAGTGTGGTTATAAATAGACCACCTCACTTCTCATCATTCCACACTAATATTATAGTAGATTCTAAGGGTCAATCATCTCTTAGTTCCTTGTAAGTTTTGTTTTTTTTCACTCTTCTTATCATTAAACATGCAAAACCTTAAAATAAAATGTTTATTTTTTCATGGTTTCAGTGAGTCCATAACATGTCTAATATAACATTAAATTTTGAGATCATTGTGCCCCCCAATTGCAATTTATATATCACAAACCTATATTTGATATGATTTGATACATATTGTATTTGTTTCATGTGTTACACTGTTTATTTGTAAGTTTATGATTTTGTTTATGTGTTAGTGTTTGTGTTAAAAAAATTATAATAACAAATAAATAAAAGTATTCTGCCACCATTGAGCCGTGAGTCTCTTTATCCCATTAAGATAAGTGATAAAGTTTGTCTTCGTATCATCACAGACCCTTGAAATAATAATAATTTACTGCATATGTTTGTTTGTAAATATAGTTGACGCTAACATAGGTTGTGCCATTATTGCAACTTCCAAAAAACCAAAAAGGTTTTCATTTTATATAAACTTATCCCTCGGAACCGAACGCTAGTTTTATAGAAATCGCCACCAAAAGGCAAGTAGTGAGCAGTGTCACTCATCACGCAAAGAAATAAAGCGAACGTTTAGACTCCCAAAAACATAAAGGTCCTATTTTCTAAACAAATATATCATTGGGCTTATAGCCTCCCTGGAGCAAAAAATGTTCTGGGTGAGCTATGAGGTTTTTTCAGTATAGGTTTCCTCCTAGATGGTGTGGCGGTTCCTCGATTCGGCACTCGCCAACGCCCGGCTTTAAATGTTTCCGGGGGTTGGTAGCGGTCTGTGGTCGCAGCGCGTGGGTTATTGAATCCGAGGACTTGTTTAGCTGTTAAAAAAACATAATTACAAATATATTATTAAATAGGAGTAATTTTGTAGAAACATAACGAAGTTTTAATTTTGTTATAATCAAGTCACTCAAACTTTTTTTTGTTCCAATCTGATAACTTAAGTTTATTTTAATTATGTTCTAATCTTAGATTTGTGACTTATATAACTTGTAACCATAATTTTTTTTATTTTCATTTTTTATTTTTATTGTCTGATAACATAAAAATAACATGGATTTTGAAAAAAAAATTCTCAAATTTTGTTTAAAATTGCAAAAATTTTTAAAAAATTAAAAAATTAGTGATTTTTTTTTAAAATGTAAAAGCATTTAGTTGATTAGAAAAAAAAAACACAAAATGCCTAAATGAGTCTAAAATGCGTCTAAAACCTACAAACGAGTAATAAAATCATCTAAAAATTCACTTATAAAGCCTAAACGAATCAAGATTACCTGTTATCAAGGTTTTTTTTATCTAGTATTAGAACATAAATCAAACTTAAGTTACCTAATTAGAACAAAACAAAGTTCCAGTGATTTAATTGAAACAAAATCAAAAGTTAATTATGTTTCTATACATATTTTGTATCACTTGGTAGAGGCTTACCTCTTAAAATAAGAGGTCATGGGTTCAATCTAATGCAAGGATGTAATTATGGTGTAATTTAGGTGAAAAGTAAGCTTAACCATTCAAAACGATAATAATTTGCATCAAGTAAAAATTTACCTAGCTTAAAATTTAAATATATTTGTCAACCTTTTAATTTATTATTATTGGTATCAAACAATAAAAGAGGTGTTTATAACATGGCATTTGAGAAGGGGTCCAGATTTTAAATAATCTGCATCATATAAGTTACTAAATAAACCTAACTTCAACATATTTATCCAAAAATAAAAATATATATACAAATAAATCTTTTAATGTATTATTAATTTATTATTGTTGGTATCAAGCTCTAATAAACGAAAAGATTTATAGAAAAAGGGCCTTACAATTTTAAGGTTTTGAATCGATTGAGTTGTCCCTAATTACGAGGTAGGTAAATTTCGTTAAGAAATTGCCAACTAATCCGATAATTAATGTCACTGAATATCAAAAACGTTCCATGATTTTGCATGATGATGTGATTAAGTTTGAATACGTCAACACTAGCATTATAACAGAGAACAAATTAAGATGACAAGAATGACGACCATGAGGAAGGTTCCATGTCAAGAGGGTTTGAGAGTTTAAAGATGATAATTACCATATGTGTGGTGGTTAATATCACAAACCTCATCTTGTCATTGACACATAACCTGCTCTTTTTTAACCCCAATATTTATATCTTTTATAACAAAATTTATAGAACTCAAGAACATAGTTTTTCTAAATGATCAATACATTAAAACACATATATCTCTAATAGAAATCATGCCACCTACTTACCCCTTTATGCAAAAACACAAATCATACGTTCGTTAAAGTTTTAAAAAGTTACAAATTTCATCCTTTATTTTCAAGAAAGCTTTCATTCTTTTTCTAAACAAATAGATTCACGTTTTGTCCTTTAAGCTAATTATATATCGTTAAATTTTCTATTAATTAAAAAAATACGAAAATGCCCTTATAAATAAATGATTAAACTATCAACTTTTTAAAAATTTAAAGGATGTTTTTAGATTTTATCCTTTATTAGTAAGGACTTAGGACATTTTGGTATCTCTTAAGAATGTCATTGGAAAATGTACCGTTAGTTAGCTTAAAAAATAAAACTTGAAATAATTAGTTTAGATAAATGATGAAATCAACATTTTTCAAAATAAATGATGAAAGTTGAAATTTTTAAAAACTTAAACGAAGTTTTTAGTATTTGTTATCTATTGACGACGACGACGACGACGAGGAGGAGGAGGAGGAGGAGGAGGAGGAGAAGGAGGACGACGACGACGACGACGAGGACGAGGACGAGGAGGACGACGACGAGGAGGACGAGGAGGACGAGGAGGACGAGGAGGACGAGGACGAGGACGGTGACGGTGACGGTGACGGTGACGGTGACGGTGACGGTGAAGGTGATGGTGATGGTGATGGACTTAGGACATTTTGGTATCTCTTAAGAATGTCATTGGAAAATGTACCGTTAGTTAGCTTAAAAAATAAAACTTGAAATAATTAGTTTAGATAAATGATGAAATCAACATTTTTCAAAATAAATGATGAAAGTTGAAATTTTTAAAAACTTAAACGAAGTTTTTAGTATTTGTTATCTATTGACGACGACGACGACGACGACGACGAGGAGGAGGAGGAGGAGGAGGAGGACGACGACGACGACGACGACGACGACGAGGACGAGGACGACGAGGACGAGGAGGACGAGGACGACGAGGACGAGGAGGACGAGGAGGACGAGGAGGACGAGGACGAGGACGAGGACGGTGACGGTGACGGTGACGGTGACGGTGACGGTGAAGGTGATGGTGATGGTGATGGTGATGTGCTTGTGGTGGTGGTGGTGGTGGTGGTGGTGGTGGTGGTGGTGGTGGTGGTGCTGGTGGTGGTGGTGGTGGTGGTGGTGGTGATGATGATGATGATGATGATGATGATGATGATGATGATGGTGATGGTGAAACGTACAAGCTTATATTCATATTCTATACCGTATCACCAGGGAACGAGACGGAACATTTAATCCGATGAGTGAATCAGGTTCAACAGAAGATGTTGCAGTTTCCGTAGATGATCAGACAGTAAGTTTGGACATAGGTATGCCAATTTGAATAATATTGCTATTACTTCAACTTATACGTGATCTTGAATGTTAGAAAATGCCAGATCGATCTAATTGATAGTGAATTATAACCAAATTGTCATTGGGCATGATGCATTAGCTAGCTAGAATCACCTATTGGAGTAACTCTTGGGTTTTCAACATGTCATTTTTAAAATTATTAAGCGTAGAAAACATTTTTTTACATGTTATTATGCTAATATATAAAACGTTTAAAAACAAATCCATATGTGTTTACCAAAAAATTAAACACAATCGTAGAGAGTTTAGAACCACATTCATAACAGAGAAGTGATTGCTTGATGGATGAACGACAACATCAACATCACATACCCGGTGTAATCCCACTTTGTGTTCAGATGTTCAGACTTCTTACTTGAAACACCTGACATTGATCTCTCCTCTCTTAAAACCATTTATCTCTTGCTACTGCTTGAGCTTACAAGACAAAAAAAATATAACATCCTGCTTAGATAAATGATGAAATCAACGTTCCTTTTATGATAAAGGATGAAATCGACGTTTTTGAAAGCTAAGAATTAAACCTGCTTTTTTTTTTTATAAAAAAAGTAAAGGACATTTTCAGTAACGCTGTCTAACAATAGTAGTAGTAACAACAAAATAGAAGCTTATATTCATATTCTATACCTTATCACCAGAGAAGGAAGATCCTATCGTCCAGACGAGTAAATCAAGTTCATCAGAAGATGTAGCACCTCCTGTAGAAGATAATGAAACAAGTTCGAGATTGGGCACAGGTATGCCAATTTGATCAAAACATTGCTGTCACATCAACTTATATGCGATTTTGAATGTTAAAAGACGTTAAATCGATCATAGATCATAACGGTAGTGAGCTATAACCAAATTGTCATTGGACATAATGCACTACTTTTGCCTTTTGGAGTAACTGTTGGATTTTTACATGCCATTTTGAAAATTATTAAGCATCATAAACATTCATTAAATGTTAATCTATAAAACTTTTATAAACAATCCATATGTAATTACCAAAAAACTAAACATAACTATAGAGAGTTTAGAACCACAACCTTTGAAGAGAAGTGATAACTCGTTACGAAGATGGAGTAACTAAATCTTCAAAACCATTTATTTCTTGCTACTGCTTGAGCTTGCAGTTTGTATCCCACCAAAGATAAATTTAGTGTTTTGGTTCTTTGTAGGTACATCCAACAGCAGACCAACACATCTTACCAGCCATGGTGAACATGAAATGACTTTGAAAGTTGGTAATCTATCACCATACGAGTGCAGCGGATGCAAGGAATCAGGGATAGGAGATAGGTTCATATGCGACGTCAAAGGGTGTCCATACATTCTTCATCCAGACTGCAGGTCCTGTTAGAATTATAAACCTTTAACTCTGTTTCTTATTATGTCAAGTATTTGGTTATGTGAAAACAGTAGGCTTGGGTCAGGGTTCATGTTGTGGAACCAATGTGGTACCTGATTATGGCTTGGATTTTGGCGGTTAAATAACTGCCTCAAACCAAATAGATGTTTCAATTTGGTGGTGTCGATTTAGTGTTTTAGAAGCGTTACTGTTTAACATAATTGTTTTTCGAGACGGGGGTCTCTTACGAAGTAGCCTCTCTACCTTATTGGGGTAGGGGTAAGGTTTGTTTTTATCACCCCAGACTCTAAAAAAAGTGGGATTACACTGGGTACGTGTTGTTGTTGTTTACTGTGTAACAAAATTGTGATATAACATTTGAAGTTACTAGTGATCTTGATTTTCATTATCAAAACATTTAAACTTATCTGATCATCAACAACAGATCCCATGTAGAAGAAGCAACCCATGAATTTTTAAAAGGATCTACATTCAGATTCTTCGAAGAACATTCTAATACAGAGAACAGATCTTGTGTCGCGTGTGGACAAGACATCAAAGGGTACTTCTACCACTGTGATGCAACAAAGAAAAGTGCACACCCATGTTGTCTTAGCCTCAAAAACACGATTCGAGTTGGTTCGATGAAGTTTCTGCTTTGTGAGAAACTGACATCACCATGTTTTTACTGCAATCAGAATGAAAACATGCTGGGCAAATCCTGGTGCTACTCAACAAAGAGGAAAGACTCACAGGTTCATGTTTCGTGCATGAAAGATATGATCCATTCATGTTTGAAGAAGAACACCACAGTAGAAACTGGGTGTTATGAAAAGACTAAAATTCTTCTAAACATGATGATTGAATTCTTAAAATTATTTTCAGCGTATCTTAAGCAGTTAGATAAAGTCTTGAAACCGGTTAAAAAACTGCTTGGATTTAATAGTAGTTGTAGACAAGAGGGATGCTGTAACTGCTGTTAAAGATCGGTGTTTCAATTTGTTTAGATTGTGTGTGTGTGTGGGGTGTTGGGCTTAATACAACAACTTTGATCAAATAAGTATTAAGTGGTAAAGTTCTTAATGGGTCATGTGTGCCAAGAAACTTGAGTCTTATATCATCCCTCTGTGTGAATGTTTGTGGGATGTTGGAACACTAATTAAACAAGCCCAAAAGTGTGTGTTATAATGTCTATTGTGTTAAAGACTTGCAGGGGCAAAATGGTCATTTATTGGTTTTGGTTTGTATATATGTCAAGGGTCTGTAAAATATGTGTGTGTAATTCCAATTTGGTTTGTATATATGTATAAAAAGTTTGTGAATGATTGTGTTTTTCTGTTGATCAAATTGCTTACATAGTATTAGAGGTGTGTGTTCAAGTGACAATCTGCAAGAGATTGGTCTGTGAATTACCTGGGCATCAGTTTTCTAGTTTCTTGGCTCACCCTCAGTCCTCAGACTGTTTCAGCATAGGCTTCCAACAATTTACATAGTAAACTGGAAGGAAATAAATCCTGTTATTTATATTCTTTCATTTCAAAAACATTTCTTAATATACTAAAAAAGGTCTTTTTAGAAAACCAAATTGCTATAAAATATAAATTTTTTATAAAATAAGAAATTTTTTAGTAGAATGAACTTTTTTTAAAATACGAAATTTGCAAGTTCAAAATATCTATTTCGATATAAAAGAGATTAATAGAGAAACTATTGATGTCTCGTAAACTCAAACATGAAACAATAGATTGATTGGAACAAGAACTAGGAGAAAAATGAAAAAAAAAACTATTAAATAGAAGATCTGCTGTGGTGGTGTCTTGCGTCGCTAGAGGTAGTCGCTGGTGGAGGTGGTACCTGATTATGGCTTGGGTCATATATGACCCACTATTTTGAAAAAAACTAAAAAAACTAATCACAATTGTTATCAATCAATTTCGTTTTTCGTTTTATATTTTGTTTTATTATAAGGTTATATTTGTTAACAAAAAGAAAAAAATAAAAAAATAAATGTAATTCATGTTATTACATATATGTAACTTTGTAGGTTACATATACGTAACTTCGTGATATATATATTTTTATTAAAATTTTTCGTTTGTTTATAACATTTCTAAGCTAATAATAAAAAATCATGAATTTTTTTTTAAAAAATTGATTGGTTAGTAGGAGTTTTTTTAGTTTTCTTCAAAATGGTGGTTTTCTTAGGAACCCTCCCATATATATATATATAGGGCATGTATATATTAGAAACCTACTTGAGACGTGCAAACTTCAAAAACCCAATACTTGGTCCACAATTTGCCACATCATTATTTCTTTTTACTAACATTATTAAATACAAGGGTAATATAGTCTTTTACTCCATTTGTACTATCACCCCCAATTTTATTAATTTACCCTCTTCTCTCTCATCATTAAATAATAAGCAAAAACAAATCAATTTTTAAATATTTCCCCTATTACTTTTCTACCACAAAATTTTGTTGAGTTGATAATTTTAAAAACTTGTTTGTTGTATATAATTGTTGTCGTGTTACATCAAAGTTACGGTGTTCAATTTTAGCTTAAAAACAAAAGAATTTAATTTTTAAATATTTCTTATCTTTTATTTTTCCCACCATTTGTTTTCTCCAACTTTTTAAATATTCTACCCCTTTGATTATCTCAATATTTTTGTTTTGATTGAAATTATTTTTTAAATATTCCTCCTTTTATTTTTCCCACTAGAAAATTTTGTTTAGTTTAAATTTTTAATAGTTTCCCTATTGTATATAATTGCTGTCGTGTTACAATAAAGTTACGGTGTTCAATTTCAGCTCAAAAATAAAAAAATTAAAATTTTAAATATTTTATACCTTTTATTTTATTAATTTACCACATTCTCTCTCATCAAATTTAAATAATAAACAAAAGAAATTAATTTTTAAATTTCCCCCCCTTTTATTTCCCACCAGAAATTTTGTCACATTAAACTTTTCGTCTTTTCATTATAATATACAACTGCTGTCATGTTACATCAAAATTACGTTTTTTGATTTCAGCTCAAAAACAAAAGATTTTAATTTTTAAATATTTCATACCTTTTATTTTCCCACATTTTATTTTCCCACCTTTTATTTTCCCATCTTTTTTCACTCATTTGTTTTCCCCAACTTTTTAAATATTTCCCCCTTTGATTTCCCACCAGAAATTTTGCCACATGAACTTTTTGTCTTTTTTCTTATAGTATACAACTGGTGTCGTGTTACATCAATTGACTGTGTAATAATACACATATATAATATTTCAAACAAGTAAAAATTATGAAAAAATTACATTGTTACGTCCAGTTTACACAGAGTTGCAGAAACCATATTATTTTATTTAGCAATTTATAATTATGAAAAAACTTTAATTGATGAATCGTGGGCTTCCCTCTTTAAAACAAGAGTTAAAAAATATTAATGAGTTGGCATGCATAAAGGTAGTACACAAGCATTTAATGTCCGCTTTTTCAAAAAGATTAATTATATATTTTAAATTGTACTTGTGTACTATAACTTAAAATAGTCAATAAATCACTTACATAGTACAATATCATTTAATAATTTCATGTTTCCATTTGATCTTTGATCTTTGATCTCTTCGTTTCTTCTTAATTAGTATTTTCCAATGTTGTAGAAATCGCTAGTCGCTAGTCGGTCGGTGGGGTGGGGACTAGGGATTATTCGGGATTAATCGGCCAACTAATCGGCCTAATCGGATAGTCGGGCCTAGTTGGCCTTAGGGGACTAGCGATTAATCGGCCTAGTCGAGGATTTTTACAACCATGGTATTTTCTTTAATTATTGCAACCTGAAACATGTTACGCTGATGTTACATTATATATACTTTGTTTTATTTATCATATCTTGCAAGCTGAAACATATTACACTTATGTGTATATTTTTATATTAATTTTTAATTACTGTATAATAAATATCATTACTTATTTCATAAGTTAAAATGCAAAACTTTCCATCAATTGTATTATTTTACTCCTTTGGTTTTTTAATGCAACCTTAAACTTCTTACACTAAATTTTCGCATCCAAAATATGAACAATCATGTATTCATGTATGTTTTCAATTTTTACCTTTTAACAATTATGTTACACAATAAATTTTAGTACCAGATTATTTACATCTTTCCTTTTTTTTGTTATTTGTTGCAGGATATACGTGTTACAACAATGTTACATTATATATACGCGGTTACATTATCCTTGAAACCGTTCTTAAATATTTGAACATTTTTTACAATCTTAGTAATAATTAATCCTTAAGTTTGTTTTAGAATCTAATATTATTCTTGACTATGTAATAATTAATATTTTTATTTTATTCAATAAAAAAATTCACTCACATCACTTTATTATATGTAACTTCAATGTAACATAATACAAGTAAAAAATACATAACTAAAATAATTATAAATTATGTAACTTTGATGTAACATAATACAAAATGTATTAAAAGATCAATCCGGAAAATGAATGTACTAAAAGTATATGTTTCCCCATTGTAGTCGCGAATTACCGACAATTTCACCGGTAGTAGCTTTATTGAATTTCACATCCCTAAATGAATGATCAACGTTTTTGCCAAAAAAAACCCAAATGTAATCAAAAGGTATTGATTAACAAAATGGTTAATAGAAAATTAATAAATATGTAACAACTGGTTACTTATATAAAATTAATAAAATGGAACTATGTTGCGTATTTGTTACATACCTTTACAAAATATATGTGTTACTTTTATGTTACATTACATATATGCGGTTTATTTTTCACTAGGACCCAACGCATTTCAGCTCCAAATTGTTTACATCTTTCATTTTGTTTTGTTACAGGATATACGTGTTACTTTGATGTTACATTACATATATGCAGCTAATTTTTCACTAAACTGGTCCTAAAAAATTGAGCATCTTTTTTACCTTGAAACCAAAAAATCGCTTTAAAAACGGTTTTCTAGCCGGTTAAGAACTAATACTGGTTCAGTTGACTGGTTTTCATGTATCTCTAGTTCCACTTAGTGTAACATATTTGTAACACAATGTTACATATATGTAACATCAATGTAACATACATGTAACAATTGATTACGTATATAAAATTAATAAAATGAAACATTGTTACATATATGCTACATACTTTTACAACAAATGTTACATAAACGTAAAAAAATCAAAGTGACTTCAAATTTATTCAAGAACACATGCATACATATGTAAAGTTAGTGTTTTTAGAGTATATTTTTTTTTGTTGCAGGTTATACGTGTTACATTGATGTTACATTATATATATATGAAGTTAATTTATCATTAAAGTGATCCTGAAATTTTGAACACCTTTTTTACCTTGTTACAACGATGTTATATAATAAGATTCAGGTTTCAAGTAACTTGAAACCCAAAAACCGATTTAAAAACCGGATTTCTAACTAGTTAAGAACCGATACTGGTTTGTATGCATCTCTAGTTTCACTTAGTGTAACAATTTTGTAAAACAATGTTACATATATGTAAAAGAAAATATTTCAAAGACATTTACAATTACATATATGTAAATTTTATGTAACATAAATGTAACAATTGGTTATGTACCTTTACAACGAATGTTACAGTAATGTTACACAAGACAAAGAAATTATGAAACATTATTTACAACCAGAAACACTTATTGTAGATATTTGTAACATAGTGTTACATATATGTAAAAGAAAATATATCAAAGACATTCAAAATTATATATATGTAACTTTTATGTAACATCTATGTAACAGTCAGTTACATACAAAATTAATAATAAGAAACCATGTTAGATGTTTGTTACGTACATTTACAGCGAGTGTTACATAAATGTAACAAAATCAAAGTGACTTCAAATTTATTAAAAAGCACACATAATAAATCGTGTAACTTCAATGTAACATAATACAAATAAAAATACGTAACTGAAATAATTTTGAATTATGTTACATTACATATATGCAGTTTATTTTTCACTAGTACCCAACGCATTTCAGCTCCAAATTGTTTACATCTTTCATTTTTTTTGTTACAGGATATACTTGTTACGTTGATGTTACATTACATATATGCAGCTAATTTTTCACTAAACTGGTCCTAAAAAATTGAGCATCTTTTTTACCTTGAAACCAAAAAATCGCTTTAAAATCGGTTTTCTAGCCGGTTAAGAACTGATACTGGTTTAGTTGAGTAGTTTTTATGTATCTCTAGTTCCACTTAGTGTAACATATTTGTAACATCAATGTAACGCACATGTAACAATTGATTACGTATATAAAATAAATAAAATGAAACATTGTTACATATATGCCACATACTTTTACAGCAAATGTTATGTAAACGTAAAAAAATCAAAGTGACTTCAAATTTATTCAAGAACACATGCATACATATGTAAAGTTAGTGTAACCAGAGTTTTTTTTTGTTATAGGTTATACGTGTTATATTGATTTTACATTGTATATATATGAAGTTAATTTATCACTAAACCGGTCCTGAAAATTTGAACACTTTTTTTACCTTGTTACCACGGTGATATATAATAAGATTCAGGTTTCAAGTAACTTAAAACCCAAAAATCGATTTAAAAACCGGTTTTCTAACTAGTTAAGAACCGATACTGGTTTTTATGCATCTCTAGTTCCACTTAGTGTAACATTAAACAAATTTTACATATATGTAATAGAATCAAAGTGATTTCAAATTTATTCAACAACACATACATACATAAATTAACATAATGAAATTTTAAGAAAGAAAATACTACAAAAGCATGTTACAGTGATGCTACACAAGACAAAGAAAACATTTCTTGTGAAATGGTTTACTAGTTGCTTTAAGGGTATTGAGCTTGAACATTTTGTCATCAATCGCCATTGAAACGCCTTCAAGCTCAAAAATTCAAACACAATGATACCCAATTCAATCGAGTTCAGTACCATGAAAAGAGACAAATTTATACGTCTTCATCTCCCTTGTTTCCTTTTCTTGTTATCTTTCAATGGTGTTTCGATCTTCTTCGTCAAGATTTAGTCAATCGGCCCCAATGATCGATCACCGGAAAAAGTAACCGGAATGTGATAATTGTGCACGAAGGATTACGTCATCACTGACGAGAGCACATTTGATCGAGCTAAAAATCCACGTTGAATTGACAACCGAAACTATTACGGGATGATAGTACGTGGAAAATGATGAACGTGGGCGAAAACGGTGCGCGAAACGGAGTTACGGATTGTCCGGAATCGCGAAACGAAGTTTCCGTCGAAAAACGGGTGAAATTACTCTGGGGCGGTACGCCCCAGGCCGTGTGAGGGACCTAGGCGATGCGCGCGGATCCCACCGAAAATATCTGGTTCCACCTCGTCCGCGCGGTACGCCTGGCATGGCTGCGGGTTGCCAGGCGATGCGCCTGGGGTCCAGATCAGCGGCAACTTGCATAAAGATCAGGATTTTCATTCTCATCCTCATTTTTCATCATTCTCACGACGTATCAGCCACCATTTCACGAAAATCTTCATCCAAATCATCAAAAACTCATATTTGAAGGCCTCTCGACGTTTAGATCACATCCAGAAGCGTTAAAACAAGTGCTGATCATCTTTTTATCCGCTGGAATCCGTCAGATTAGGTAATGGTTTATTTTAAACCTTCTGGTTTGATTATGAATGATTAAATCTTAGTTTTGAATGTAATGATATAGTTAGGGTTGTTGATTATTGCTCAGATGAGGGCTAGGATTGATTTTGAGTGACAAACTCGAACTGTTAATGGGTAAATCCTTGTTTTGAGCCGTTGTAATGCCCGGTTTGTATGGAATCATAACAATGGTTATAATGGTTTAAACCATTTGATTATGACAATGTAGATGATTAGTTTGATTAATCCTTGACATGCAACGTGAAGACCATGTGTTTCAAACTAATCATAGTTATTAACATACTCATTGGAATGATTATCTGACGGTTTTGATAACAGTCAGATCAGTATGTTAAACATGGTTATTAAACCTACTCTAATACTACATTGTGATATTCCATGATAATTGGGTAATCAATAACAAGGATTAATCATTCCTAAGCCATTAAACTTTTTAGAGATTACTTTAACATTATAATCAACAACATTAACTATTTGGTTAATCTGAGATTATACTGATTAATCAAGGGAGTCATCAACTTAGTATTAGGAACCTGAATCAGTATAGGTTCCTACATTATCATACATGGTATGATATTACATTAAAATATGTAAATAAATACTAAACCTTGGGTTGATGACTGTTAAGGTAATGTCTTTGACATTGGACGTTCAAAAGGATTTAATCAGCAAGTTAAAACATAAATAACATATCAAACATAAACTAATGCAGAATCTTATCAATAGCACCAGTTGCGTGTGTTTTTACTGCTCTGAGACATCATGTGAGTTTCGTACAACCCCTTTTCTTTTTAATGTTTTATAAACATCGGGGTACTCTGTAACTCATTTTCTGAACATATGATATGCATCACTGATATCTGTGTGATTTCATGTGACTTTTTGTGTGATTTCATGGGATTTTTGCCGTTAGTAACAACTATCACAGTATCAAAAGTCCTCATTCGTGAACTGTATCTAGTGAACCCATGTGCGGCCGAACAGGAACCATTGATAGTACTATTGGCTGACAACCCATTTGCTGGGAGGATTGCATCTCCCCTGGTGTGAATGTTTGGTACCTGTTTCCATAACAACTTCTTAATGTTAGTGATAGACATTAAGATAATGAGGCATTAAGATATTTACCGACGGGTAGTATCTTCGTGAACAAACAACTGTCCGAAAGGAACTAGATACGGGTCCCATGGTTATCCAGAACTGAACTTTTTGTGAACATTACTTATCATATCATATTGTTCTAACTGAACTGTCGAACTCACCAGCTTTGTGCTGACGTTTCAAACTTAACATTTTTGCAGGACAACGGTGACGACACAGTGAGGATGCACTTCACATAGTTGAACCCTAATGTAACATATTGTGTAATAAACTAAGTTGTTATATTACTGTAGTGACGAAACCTTTGTATTATATTTATTTTAAGTGAATCTGTGTGCTGTGATATCGGTTCAAGTAAGTCACACCTCATCTCTGAGACATCACCACTATGCTTCCGCAACCAAAAGAATGAGACGTATGACATCTTCTCAGGTGACGAGAGGTGGGGGTGTGACACGGAAAGTCAAGAAACTTGATTTTTTTATCATCTCTAAATAAAGAAGAAATCTCATTTGAAACAAAATTAGCAAAAAGAGACTTACCCGGTTGTGATTACATCACAAAGCCTTTTTTGTTCATATTTTATGGCATCCCTAGTGCTCTCCAACATACTTTTATCATCTTCAGGAGTATATGGATGTGGATTAACCTATGCTTCCATCCTTCTAAGCCTCCAATCTCAACATCGTATAATCTGTTGAGACAAATAGTTTCTAATTTCTTGAGAGAAAGACTAAGAAAAAGACAAACAGAAAGATATATAAATAAATAAATCTATAATTTTGAATCAAATACTTTTTAAAAAGTTTGAAAAGAAATCTGACAGGAAGAAGAGAGAAGTTGGGGGGAAAGGACAACGGTGTTATTACCCTTTTACCCTTTTTTGTACTATCAAGTACAAAAGATATTCTTTTTTTAATTATTTGATACGTTTTCAAAATTACCACTTAATCTTAACCAATCATATATTCTCATCAATGGCTAGAAATAGGTTTTCAAAGTTTCTTTATCTCAACCAGGTTTCCAAAATATCCTTCCCCTATATATATATATATATATATATATATATATAGGAGTATGTTCAGATACAAAATGTTTTTTTTTTTGTAAAAATGGTAGGAACCAATTAAATATTGACATGTTGCATTTAAGTTAATTAATAGAAAAGGGTAGTATAGACAATTTAATATTAATTGTTTTTTAGAATTTCGCATTAAAATAGGAAAGTGTGTAATCAATTTACTGATTGAATTTATTCCAAAAATTAACATTGAATCTAATGACACACGTAATATAATCAAATACGAATTATTTGCATAAAAAAATCTTAGGGATTGAGATTTTTAGTTGCATTGTAAAATTGGATGGATGAGTGTTAATTTGTGTTGTTATGTGATAACATGTACTATTTTATGTAGAACGATATGAACAGGGAGTTTTAATAATTTGTTAAATTGATAAATCGTTAAATAATTTGTTGGTATGTGCTGGTATGAATGATAGGATAATTATTTAGCATTTTTTTAGTGTTGTTGTGAGCTGACATGTTGTAATTTTAAACGCCAAAGCACAGATTTTGTAGTGCTATTATATGTTGATATATATGTGCTGATATATGCTTACATGTATTCATAGCACATATTATGTGAATGTGCTGATATACGCTTCATGTGCTGATATACGCTTCATGTGCTGATAGCACATATTAGCACATAGCGAAAAGGAAACTGACTTATTCCTTAAAAATAGTAACTGCTCATGATTTAATGGATAACATGATATCTGCAAATATGGAAATTCCTTTTGCGTCCTTATTTCCTTTTTAAACAACATATTAATTACAATCATGCCACTAGTTCTTTAAGAACCATTGATGATAACACATCAAAGGTTCAGATCGTTTCTCACTGTTTTTACAAAATTATTATTTTGTACAATAACATTACTCTCTCTCTCTCTCTATATATATATATATATATATATATATATATATATATATATATCAGGATCAAATGTTAACCCTTGTTTATTGCGTTAACCGAATAACTACATCTTATTACTTTGGGGCCCACACTAAAGTAAATCTAAAGGTGTAGGTTTTTTTCTTTTTTTTTTTGTAATTAATGTAGTGCCTACTTACATTAATAAAAAAATAAGAAAAAGCCTACACCTTTAGATTTACTTTAATGTGAGCCACAAAGTAATAAGATATAGTTACTCGGTTATCGCAATAAGAAAATGTTTACATTCGAACCATCCCCTATATACATATATATATATATATATATATATATATATATATGGAAGTGTTCAAATAATAACTCATTCTTAAAGCATTAACCTGAAATAACTCGTCAAGATGAAACCAAATCTTGGATTTTTTTGAGCATCATTATAAGACATCTACAACACTTTCTTATTTTATGAGTTTGCGAAAATTCATCACCGTTTGAGACGTAACATCGTTGTAAGTTTTTCACTTACAGCACTGTAACTGTTTTAGGCCAAAAACTTACAACGATGTTACGTCTCAAACGGTGATGAATTTTCGCAAACTCATAAAAGAAGAAAGTGTTGTAGATGTGTTACAATAATGTTAAAAAAATTCCAATATTTGGCTTCATCTTGACGGGTTATTTCAGGTTAATGCTTTAAGAGTTTGTTATTATTTGTTCACAATCCTATATATATATATATAGGGAAAAGATAAAATGAAAACCCCTCCTTAGTGAGAAAACCATGTAAAAATTAAAAAAAACATTTTTTATTTTTTTTACAGGCCTGTAACATTATTTGACACATTTTTATAAAAAAATTAAAAAAGCGCTGAGAAAATATTTTATAAATTCACGTAAAACATACGTAACACTACGCCCAGATGTTACGTATGTTTTACATGGTTTTATAAAATATTTTTTTAAAAAAAACTACATAGCGTTTTTTTAATTTTTTTTATAAATATGTGACAAATAATGTAACAAACCTATAAAAAAAATTCATCCAACATATTAGTGAGTTCAATGAACTACAATATATTATATGGGTGTGAGGAAAAAATTACAAAAGACTTGCGCTAAGTTTAGAAAGCTAGGCAGGAAAGCATCTCATGTTCTCTTTTCCTTCCTTGTTTCTCATCCAACATAGGTTCATATTTCTTTCCCTTCCTAATTCCTCATCCTCATTGGTGAGAGTACAAGAAAAACATTCATCATCTGGCTATAAAAAGAAGAGAGAAGTGTACCACTTGTATGAAAAAACTACTATTTCAACCACTTGTTTGGTTTTTAATGGTTTATTCTTTAGATTTTTGTTAAAAAAATAATAATAATAGCTAAAACCGGTCCGACTAGTGTTCTGGTTCCCAATCCGACTGCTCACCCGGACCGGACGGCCGGTTCTCTTCTTAGCGGTTCATCTGCTTATTTTGGGCCGATTTAGCTGCCGGTTCCCGGTCTGATTCAAACAACACTGCATAAGATGGAAACAAGAAAAGCATTGTATTAAATTCTGAGCACAGCTAAAAATATTTAGCCCATAATGCTGGCTCAAAAACAAGTTTGTAAAAAAAATAATTTCAAACGGCTTGGTATGACGACAGCTAAGACAAGATTTCAACCGTCCCCTCACCCGGAAGAAAGTCAAATATATCTCAGCCCGGATTTGAACTCAAGACCTCTTATAAGAAAGTCAAGAAAGTAACCACTAGATTATAAGTCTTTAATTAACAATTTTGTCAAATACTCAAGAGATTAATTATTTCCTTGAAAACATCACAAAATTTGAGGTGACCCGGGAGTCAACGAGTTGACCACTAAGAAAATCATTTTTTTCTGGTTGTTTAAAACAAACTTTTACAAATGTGTGTAAAATGATAATTGTTTTAATTAGGAGTATCCATGACTAAATATAATTGGAATCACCAAATCCTAAACTATAACTATTTACGCATTTAGCTTAATATTTAGAATACCTGTTATCATCTTCAAGAGGCAGTCTATTACACATCCGATAAAGGCTGGAGTTGGCTTAAGATTGTTGAGATATTTGAATAATTCTTCTCTAAAGGAATTATGTTTTGAAAGTTGATAATGTGGAGTTGGGGAATGTATTGATTCATGTTGGGGTACATCAAGAGGTGGACAACAAAACAGGTTTAGGAACCAAAATCAAGTACTTAAATCAAAACTAGTCAAACCTAAACCAATGGGTATAGAAGATTCCAGTTTCTCAAAGAAAACATAACTAAAACGGGCCAAAAAGTTACAAAATCGGTCAAAAAACCAAAACCTAACCTGAACCGGTTTTGACTTTGTTGTCCAAAACCATAATCGATTTAAAACCGGTTCGAATTCCAAAAAACAGACTGGTTTGTCCACCCCTCCTTACATGTTTAGTTTTGATAATATGGATTGCTTGAGCTTTTGAGAAGCTTGTTAGTTTCATGAAAAAGCAAAGGTCCGTAGCAAAAACCAAAACATGGTTATTAAAATTCTAAATTACCAGTTGGTGTTGGTTCAACATTCTTGTGAAAGAATGTTTATTAAATATTTTAATTAACTTAAATCAGAGTGGCATGTCTGTTAACATGTTATGTGGTAACATAACAATGCTACTAATTTAATTTTTTCAAATCCAATTTTTCGTGATCGAGTTAAACAAAGGCTATCATCCAAGAACACATAACGACTTTAAATAAAACAAAAACTATCATCAAAGAACAATCGATTCTAACAAAACATGATAACAAAAAAATTAAACACTGTTTGTGTTTCTAATTGTGTAAAATGTACATAAGAAAACAATCACACAACTCATTACTTGTACACATAATGCACAACATCATCATGCCTATCCTAGCCTATCATATCACACCAAACTCAATATTATGCTTGTGTCAATCCACCCACAGCTTTAACTCCAAAAATACCAATAAGTTGACAATCACTTCTCATGATTGGCTAACATACAAAACAGGGACCAAACCTGCCAATTTGCCATCCCGACCTGGCCGCTTTTTCTTCACCTGTTGTAGGTCAAAACAAAATATCAGATACCCAGATAACAAATAATAAATAAAAAAACAGATACCCATGTGACACAAAAGGAGAGAGTAAGAACAAAACTCAACATCTGACTAAAACTGTGTTACAGCACGCCTTTGATGCCCAAAACTAGCAGGGGCAGGTTGGGTAACGGCTCAAAACAAATAGTTGGGTAAACCCACTAACAAATTTATAATGTCTTTTGTGGGGTTTTATAGATAATTAAATATGATTACAAAACTACGTATTTTTTATAATAAATTAATTTACAAGTTTTATGCATTTGTATACATTTTCAATTATTGTCAACCTGCTTGAACCATTTGACACGCTTTTTAGTTGGATCTTTTAGCTTAAATAAATTGGCCCGTCAGAGATAAAACACTCCCAAGTCGACCAGTTTGTATATTGATTAAAAATGCCAAACGAATTTAAGAAATAATAATAAAAAAGAAAAAAAAAAAAGAAAAGAAAAGAAAAACTACAACAAAGGTCAGGTCAGAAAAAAACCATGAAATGTCCCCTCGTTGGGAACTTGGGAATTATAGAAGGCCCAATTTTAAGATAAAATAGTTGTGTACTTACATAAAACCAACCATCAACTTCGTACTCTATTTCAACCTCTTCTCCAGCAGTTAAATTCAACTGTAATAAAGAAACTTTTGAGTTTAAAAAATGCTATAATTTCAAACAAAAAAGAAAAGATGTTGACTAAAAGTCAAAGTACCTCATCATCACCACCAGCAGTGAAATCATAGAGTGCTGATCCAGATTGCGCATTCCCTGAAGAAGATCGTTCTTCTTCATGAGAATCAAAGCTGCTTGACCCTTGTCCAGCCAATGGGTTCTCAAATGACTCGTATCTTTGGTGAACAGGTGATGAGTATGGAGGTGGCTCTTCCCTAATCTGTGAGTGTGTATATATAGATATATGATAGAAAAAACATATAATCATTAAATTTGACTGGCTAACTTTTAAAGTTGAGGTAAAGTGATTAACTACACTAACCGGAGAGCCATATCCCTCATAAGAAGAGGAGCCAGCAGATGGTTTTTTGTGTCGGCTTGTACTTGATTTCTCCTGAAATTGTGCACCCATTAACACATTTCATCATAAAGTTGGCTATGGCTTTTAACTCATTCATTCGCTAATTTTTATTTTACCCATTTGACCCTTTAGAGAAGAGACAAAACCTGAATCAACCCACTAAGGGTGTTTGTTAGGTTTATAAGGATAGTAACGGTTTTAAACTTACTAAACCAAGCCATTACAAAACTGAAACTGAAATCAAATCAAACTATACATACGGTTTGGGTATTGGGCCTTTTAATAATTAAGGAAATACAAAATTTTAAATAAAAAAAAGTATTATTTTAGATCAAACACATTAATTTCTTAGAAGCATCACCAATTGACTCTGTCAGAAGAAAACAATAGACAGAATTTTTCCCATGGCGAATAACATAATTAAGAAATCACACAACGCAATTATGTATTAAATTACAAAATTTAATGCCATATATACAAATATATATAGAACCAATTTAGAATAGACAGTATATAAACTAAATCTATTCTAAATGGCTTTTTAGTTAAATCAAAACTAAACAACAACAACCTTACCCAATATATTCCCACTTTTCAGTAGGGTCTGGGGGGAAGGATAGATACAAACCTTACCCCTATCCCAATTGGGATATAGAGGCTGCTCCGAAAGAGTCCTCGGCTCAAAGTTATCGTTTGAAGTTGATCATCCCAATGATTTTAACGTTATTTTCACAAATAACTAAAATAACGTTAAAATTAGTGCACTTTTACTTTTGCCCCTTAAGGGCCCACACATATATACATTATATGCGTGCACCGCAAATGGGGCGTATTAAATCAAAACTAAACCATTGGATTTAAAAAGTGTTCCGAGGTGTTTAGGCTTCAAATGCTGAGGCGCGAGGTGGGAGGCATGAGGCGAAAGCCTCACGTACGTAAGGCGTTGCTCTATATACAACAAAATAAGTTTTTTATCAACTAAAAGATGCGTTTTTCTTGGTTTTTTTACATATTGGCCTTTTTTTTATCATGCTAACCATTCATAACCTCTTAATCCCAATGGTTGTTTCTACATATTCCCTTCTATTGACCCAAATGTTCAAGCTATGAATGCTGAAGTGTTTTCCTGCATGCACCTCATGCCTCAGGTGCTATTTTTAAAACCAAGACTAAACTGCCCAGTTCAGTTATAGATTCTTTAAACCGATCATGCAAAAAACTAATAAAACCAACCACGTAACAATTGAAGTGGTCTGTTTGGGAAGTTCAGCAAATTAGCCTGACCATAAACCATTCTAGTATTCAGACAGATAAAGATGCAAGTTAAGCAGGCATCTCGATGAAGTGACTTTCAACTAAAATGGATTATAAGGCCATCAACACCACTCATTATCTAAACCAACTAAGAAAATTAATGAAACTTGAATTTTCAAGTTTTACATACCACAGGTTGTGAAGACCCGTAAGTTGATGGTTTTGAACTAAACAATGAAGGATAATTCATTCCTCCAAAGTGAGATGAAATTGATGTCTCAACTGACCCTACTGAATCTGGAGAAGATGATCCAGAAGACCTGCCATCATCATCCTGAAATAAACAAATATATACATCTTACACATCTGCATAATGCATAATAAATTACGCAGATGTTAAGGCACAATCTTACATCAGCTTCTGCTGTCTCCAGAAGAGTTTTAGCCCACATATCATCATAACTCATGGAAGGTCTGGATATAATGTTCTCATCATCAACATCAGGTGCATCAGTACCAGCTCCAGCAAGAAACTCATTAATCTACAAAAACAGACACCAGATTTCTATTATCAGATCTTCAATAAGCAGATAAACATAATATCAACTTGTCATTGCATAGGAAGTAATTTTGACATGGTAAGCTATTCCATTTGGGATATGTTTTTTTTATCAGGTCAAACTTGTTAAGCTATAAGATATGTCAATAGAGTTCAAGATGCTAACTAAAATATATTTTCAACAGCATGAATAACTAGGTTATATTAGCATGACATTCAAAATATTACACCAGTAAAGCGCATTGGCACCACAAGCTACAGTAGTTTGACTCGTTATACTGTTCTACAAATATTAAAGTTTTCGCGTGTTATCACCTAAGGACAAACTATAGCTTGTGTCAAGTTGTGAATTTACTGACATGCAAAATTCTTTGCTAAAACAAAGGCCTCCACCCCCCCCCCCCCCATTACATTAAATTCAACTTTATGGACTCATTTCAATGGTCCTTTCTACCAAATAAACAAGTACCTAAACACAAAAATCAATTTTTATTCTCCTTTGGCACGTCAATAAGTGTAGATAATGACAAAGGGATACTAATGATAAATAGACAAGATTAAGGCAAGAAGTTCATAAGAGAGTGGTAGATTAGATAATATCTCACCCTATTCATTGCAGGAGCATTGTTCCACAAACCATCATCAGCAAGACCTGTAGCCCAAGCATTTACTAGATCATCATCAAGATTCTCAGGCTCCACAGGTGCTGGTTTAGTGGCCTCATATATGAGTTCAGATATCCCTGTTGACACAGCAGGATCTTTCATGCCGCTTGATGCGGTTATATTATGCCGATTGCGATATATGTCAATTAGTTTTGCACTGTTGTACATTGGAAACAAGGAGTAGTTAATATAAAATAGATGAGCATGTGTGTGTGTATTATATATGAGAATGATAATAGATTTTTACACCAGTTAGAGAATAATTCTGCATCCATCTACAAACAAGACACTAAGTGAAACAATGGATTTGATCAAAAGACCCACTGAAGGTCAACAGCATAGGCAGTTTACCTAGTTGGCCCAAGTGGTAGATATTTTGATCTTGGAACATAACAGAATAGTGAAACAAGATCTAGAAGCCTTTCATGTGTCTCATAGAGCTTCTTCAGTTCGTCATCGGTCCACTCTTTTTGAGCATTATCATGGTTACGCATATCCCTGCAACCTCAAGTACATATATATACGTTACACAATTAATTGTAACACATGTGCAGGAAAAAAATAAAAAATAAATAAATAAGATAGATGATAACTAGTGCGCACTTTATGAGATCATCTTGAGCATTATACATGTCATCGAGGACTTTAAGCATTGGGCTAAGCAAAGATCCAAGACCAGTACCGCTAGCTCCTTGATCTTCACCATTACTAATATGCATATCTGAAAACTGGGACTGCACACCCCCTTGTGCAAGAGCATGTAAAAACTCATATATTTGTATTCTATAAGGCTCCCCTGATCTGATTGCCATAGTGGTAAGAGCTTGGGCCGCAATTATACGAACCTGCAATGAAGATGTTAATAACAAGAATGAATCAAAAAAGACAGCCAAAGAGTAAATCAGTATATCACCATCATGTGTGACCCGAAGATTAGTACCAAAAAAACCAGAACATTTCATAAAGAAAAGAATAGCCATTATCAATCAATTTAAATTTCATAATGTTTGGGAGTACGAAGCATTGTCATGTAATTGTAATCTTCAACACCTAATCAATAAAGAATCCCTAGTTGCAACCTGTGGACGTAGGTCACATCAACCGAACCACGATATATCTTGTGTCTGCTTATTTTCTTTGCTTTCGTGTGCATGTATGATTTAATCGGTTTCCGCTGCGCCTCTTTGATTCCTAACAAGTGGTATCAGAGCTTGGTTCGTTGAAGATTAATATACGGAACGCACTGGACGATTGCTGAAAAGAAAAAGGAAAAGAAAATCAGAGAGAGGAGGGCGTTGTCTGGCAATTTTACGAATTAGGGTTTCCAAACCCTTGGAGTTCATTTCCAGATCTAAGAGCCGTCAAGTGTGTAGCCCTCTGCTGCGAACAAGGTGTTCTTGATGAAGGAAGCTCGGTTTCAGTTCACATCAATAATCTGGATTCGATTCTTTCCAGATTGTCATGTGGGAATCAAGTTTGATGACGAGACTAAAGTTGTGTTGCTGTTGTCTTCACTACCTGATAGTTGGTCTGGCACAGTGACTGCTGTTACAAGTTCTGTCGGGACCACTGATATGACATTTGAGGGATCCATGATATGGTGCTAGGTGAAGACGTTCGCCGGAAGAGTACTAGTGCAGGATCATCTTCTGAGATGCTACACGTTGGTAGGGGAAGAGGGAATAACAGAAGCAGTGGGAGTCGGGGAAGAAGTCCGTCTAGGACTCGGAAGACTGTGAAGTGTTGGAACTGTAATGAAGTAGGGCATGTTAAGAGTCAATGCCCGGGTACTTCAAAGCAAGTGAACGCTGCTAAGAGCGTTTATGATGATGATGCTTTGTTTTGCGGCATTGAAAGCTGTGTAGACTCTTGGGTCATGGATTCAGGGGCTTCGTTTCATACCATGGACAGCGGGGAAACGATGCTGAATCTGAAAGGAGGAGATTTTGGGAAGGTTCGACTTGCTAATGACGAGTTTCTTGAAGTCACGGGCATAGGGATGTTGATCTAGTTACTTCATTGGGAACTACATGGAACCTGAAGTATGTCAGGGTTATTCCGGGGCTGAATATGAAATTGATTTCTGTGGGTCAGCTGGATAAACAGGGAATGGAAGTAAGGTTTGGTAGCAATGAATGGAAGGTGGTCAAGGGGAATCTCATGATTGCTCGTGGTATTAAGCATGGGTCGTTGTATTTGGCTGATGAACCTGCTGAGGGATGTATGACCGTCCCGGTTAAGCGAAACAAAATCTGGTTCGCTAAATCTCGTGCTAAGAGAGTTCATTTTGCAAACGTGAAGTCTAGAGCCAAGGCGATGTTGGCTAAACGTGTTCAGAAGTGTAAACCATTCAGGGGATTCAGTGACAGTGGGAGCAAGGGTTGTGTTCCGGGTACAGTTACGAAGAGTCGTTGGGTTTTGAAGACTAGAACTGATGAATTCTCTCATGTTGGTAGTTTGCTATGTTTGGAGAGTGTTGGTGGTCCTCGGTGTATCTCTGGATCTGGTGGAGTGTCCATGCCAGTTGAGATAGAGCATGAGTCGTTGACGGGATCTATCACGACTGAGTTGGAGCTCGGGAGAGCTTCAACTGGCCCTTCTTGTACTTGATGATTGAGGGGCAGTTTGCACTAGGGGAATTTGTTTGGATATGATGAAGTCTCAGCTTATTCTTGGGAATTGAGGCTTGGAAGACTTGTTATTGAAGATTACTGGATTTACTGGATGACTGGATTGCTTATGTTGGATGCTGGGCTTGATTCTATCGCAAGGCCTCCGAGTGGGAGATTGTTAGGTTACGTAGGCCTTTGGGAGGTTTAGGGCAGCCGGCCCTAATCCTGGCCCATTAGACGTTTAACCTAATTAGTTTTCTACATAAAGCATAGTCATGTAATTGTAATCTTCAACACCTAATCAATAAAGAATCCCTAGTTGCAACCCGTGGACGTATGTCACGTCGACCGAACCACGTTATATCTTGTGTCTGTGTATTTTCTCTGCTTTCGTGTGCATGTATGATTTAATCGGTTTCCGCTGCGCCTCTTTGATTCCTAACATCCTCCACATGAAACATGTGTGAGAACTAAGCTGCGATGAGCGCAACCACATGTCCGCAGCAACATTACATGCCGCAACAGACGCACAACAATGTCTAGTAACATGCATTGTAGGCAAATTAACAGGACATGCATATATACATACTAAATTTATATATATATGGTTAAGTTTATGGCTAAAATCAAACGAATGTTGTGAGAAATGCATGATGTACCTCCCAACTGCCGATGAAAGCACATCGCTGGAGTCGAGTGAGAGCATTAGCAAGAGTAGGATTGCGAGAACTGGCAGCTGCAACCATTTTATCTGCATCTAGCATCATCAATGCTGTACCAGGAGGAGTTGCTGATTCCCAAGCATACTCAGATGCAGCATAATTTGCATTTTCACCAAGGAACCAAACCTATAAGCATTTTAGCAAAATACATTACAGTAAACTACTAAGTGATAAATCATCATCCGTAATACACTCATTGAATATGCATTAGACAGGATATATAGATGATATATACCGCTGCTTGGACTAGTCTCTGTAAAGCCAAAGCTGACTTTGGATCAGTGGCAAATACCCTATCAATTGATGTAAGCCCAGACATTGAACCAGGTTGTGGAGGTGGCAGATCCAGAACTACTGTAACTGCTTCAAGTGCTGTATGTTTCCCATCTGGACCAGCTCCAACCAAGCATGTCTGAAAACAAAAATTATATATAAATCAGGTGTATACAGAATAAAGGCAACCATAAATTCTAACATAAAAGTTTGGTTACAACAGATGTTGCAAAAATTCCAGTTAGGCCCACTTATGTAGCCATGTAGCAGCTAATTGTAGAACCCCTCAAAAGATTAAGCATGGATTGATGGACTAGTTGACTTTCCCAACTTGTTTTTATTACCATATTTTCTCAACAATGAGGAACATTTAGAATGTGTTAAGAGTAACTGTAATGACAGAATAATAAGACTAGCAATTTAGAAAGGTGAATATATTATAATAAAATAATAAAGTACCAGAAACTTGCAATTGTGGTATTTTTACAAAATTTCCCTTGTGTAAGCATAGGAATCTCAAATTACTATTATACAAAGGGATTTCAATAATTTTCAGACAAACGACTTGACTACTTTTCACACACGAACACGAAGGTATCAGCATTTTATTTCAGAAAAAGCAAATTGTATACATCTTTGTTGAGTTTTGACGTGATATTCTGGGTAGATGCCTGTCATATATCTAGGAGATTAGAAGATCTGCGTTTTCCATGTAGAAGTTATCTTCTATGTTAATACACATGCTAAAAATTCATAGTATCAACTTTTAAGATGGTGTCACACTAAATTCAAAAAGAAGTGATGCATTGTTATTGGGAGGAATAAAGAAAAACTCACCTTCCATAGTAGTTGCAGCACATCAGCATCAATTTTTCCAGGGACTTTAGTAGCAAATACTCTAGCAATTTCAAGCAGTGTAACTGCCATATCTGGAGTAGCCTATAAGAAAGCATAAAACAACAAAAGAAAAATATTTTAAGAGAAAAATAAAATAAATAAAAAGAAAGAAAGCTAGAAGGAATAAAACAACAGCTTGTACAACAGGTTCAGGTGAATATGATAATCAACTCATAATATTTACTGGAAGATATCCACTTAAAAAATTATTAGGGGTGATGCAGTAAATAAAAAACAAATTATGACCCACCAGAATATTTGAGACAGAGAAAATTGCTTAAGTAAAGAAAATTATGTTATTGCACCCAAACACTGAATTCTGAAAAGCATCTCTAAAACTAATACATTAATACAAAATAAAAAAAGAGTAATCCGTCATAACTAGCCATTTACCTTGAACCGAGCATGCAAAGTGAGCAAAATATCATTTAATAAACCAGCTGACCAAGCGGGATCAGACAGCTCTGATGCAATCATTGATTCTAATTCAGCAAAAGTTTCTTGTGGGCTTTGCATCCATATAAGTGCTTTAATCACCATTGCACGAACATAAACACATTCGCATGCCACAGTCGTACGCACCACCTCCATTAATGAGGCCAATAGACTTGCCACTGTATCTTTGTTACCTGCTCCATTTCTATGCAATGAATGACCCAAAGGGAGTACAAAAGAAGCAAAAAAGAAGTGCAATAACAGATGCATGCTAATGCTCCTAACATGGATGATGGAAATCTGAACTATCAGGTTACATTCAGCAAGAAAATACATCTCTTCAACTATGTACAATGCTTTGGGAACCCAGATAGTCAGCTATAACAATTGCATAGCCGGATATACAGAATGGCTATCATCCTCCTTTATTTGCCATACTTCACCATTAAATTTAAATGAGTGAAAGTTGGGTTAGAAGTCAGTCACAAATATGACTGGAAAGAGAATCTAAGGACTTTAGTATGAACAATGTGAAAGTCTACAGCTATAAGGATATCTAGAGTTTTCATGCTTGTTAAGCAGTGGGTCAATATAATTCAGGCCAAAATGGATCATTTTCTAAACACGTGTCAAAACAGGTCAGGTCCCATTGGGTTGACCTGCTAACTCACATTTTTCCATTTTTTTTTCTAATTTAATAAAAATGAATGTGTTGTGTACAACAATAAACTATATTGTTAAATTAATTACCTAATTTCTCAGATAAAACTATTTAAGAGGATGTGACTATTTAGATACTCTTTAAGTAAAATTCAACTGGTTTGAGTCGTTTGACTTATTTCCTTTACAACTAGCCTCACTAGTTCATCCATTTCACTCATTATCAACAAAATCCAACCTAGATTGACCCGTTTTCACATGAATGGGTTCAGACTGTAGCATCTGGTTTAATACTTAAGAACTACAGCACACATCACAAATGCTTGATATTGGCATCACATTCACTAACCTTCATGTTGAGATTTTCCATCTTCCTGCTCATTATTTTCCGAAAAAGTATTAACATCTCCTCCTTCATCAATTTCATGTACACCCAAAGAAAAAGCAGCAGCACGACTTTTCCCCATCTCCTGCACAACTCTGGCAGCTGCATGAAGTACAGGCCGGGAGAAACTACGCAAAGAACTTTCTAACCTGCAACAAATTAAATAGAATATGATCAAGTTATGCATGTATAATTAAAAACCACATACATTATTATTTCTAAGAATTACAACTTGACAAGATTAGTTAACAGGAGTGTTCAGCTACAAGTTTAATGCCTAAGATAACCTTAAACAATTATAAATAAAAAAACGCCACCACTGAACAAAATCAATACCATCTACATTGAAAGATAAGAATTGGCTAACAAAGAATATAGCATAAAAAATTTCCAAAAAAAAGTTACTAACATAGAAAATACATTTTTACAACAAAAACTGTATAGACAACTACAATTGTTCTTGGACTTTTACCTTGCAAGTTTTAAATCATAACATCTTAACATTCAATACAAGTAAACTTTCACAACAGTTATACTATACAACTGAAAACTGACATCCACTTGTCAAGTATTAATTTCTAGCACATCTCAAACCATCATGAAACACAAATTTTTAACAAAACTTAGACGATTCGACTAGCAATAGACTGTATTTCAATTTCACAAACATGTAATCAGAATATCATACATACAAACTTTGAAACTCAACCTACATCATATAATCACAGATATACTTTATGTATAAAAAGTCTAAAATTTCTGGGCCATGAAAACAATATTTTTGTGATACAAGTCACAGATTTTTGCACATTACCAATGGCCTGAAAACTCTTTAACTTTATTTCAAAATTGATTTTTGCAATTTTTCATTTGTGTTGAGGTTAAATAGCTACTAAGAGCACGCAATTACACAAAAGACATTCAGTTTGGGTATCATGCTTTGAATTATATTCTTCAAAGTGTATAATAAACAGCCATGCCATGTGGTGCAAGAATGGCTACAACCTGAAAAGAAGCCACGACATGTTCCAGACTAAAGAAATTAGAAGACATTCAATCACAAGCACCTACTTCAACAACCATAACTAAACTAGTTAATATTTCAAAGAAAAAACAAGACTATTTCATTCAGAAAATTAAGAATTGTGATATGACACCTGAAACATATTTTTTCTAATTAATTAATTAATACAGAAGGTATTTTTATTTGAATGGGTGAAAAAAAACATAACAACCATCTAGGGAATATATTACTTATATTTATCCCAATCTATTGATTTTGATATCATAATATCTGAATTGTTAAAACTGTGTCTTGTAAGAGCAATCTGAGCAAAATAAAATCATAAACCTATCAAATATATACACTGCACTATTCGACCCTGGTTCCCATGTGCACCATTGAATATGGTGAGGTGCTACACCTTAAGCACCACACCAGTGCATTTGTACTTGATCAATTCAAGTTGTATTGAAAAATTATACAACAACCATACTAAGTAAAATTCACTTGTAGCATGGGGTTTGGAATGGTGAGATGTATATATATGTGTGTGTGCGTAAAAAAGAAGTTGGTGTTTTATTCTGTAGAAACTTGTTTACACAAGTACAAGTGCATCATTAAATTCTGTCAAAAAAGTTCAGGATGTTGTTAGTCATAAATGCCTTGCCATATGTACAAAAAGATTTAATTTCAAAATACATATAACTTTATTATTAAAAACCAGATGTGTTGAGCAAGTCTAAATATATGGTATATGTCCAATTTAATAACTTGTAAGTTGTTCAAATAATCTGGTCCTGATCACACTAAAAGTCAACATGCAGCTTACTTTAGAGTAACTTTGATTTTAGAGATCTATAAGTGAGGGAACAATGGATATTATTTGTGTCACCGTCCAATGAAAAAATAAATAAACAAAGGAAAATAAAAAAAATTTAAAGAAAAAGTATCTAAAATCGGGAAAACACCAGCAAACACCCACAACACGAGGACCTGTTTTTATTGGAATGCTAGGTCACGAAGAATGCTGCCAAACAAGTTTTACACACCTGCTTATACACCAACAATGACTAGAATAGTTTCTTGAGGTACCAATTTCGACCCGTTCGCTAATAAATGGGTCAATCAGGGCTATGTTTTATCTTTAATGGGTTAAACAAGTAGAATAAAAAAAAAGATGCTTTTAAAACAAACTTAAACGGGTTGAAGTCACCCCAAAGTGTATTTTGAAGCATAAAACCTCCAAAATAGTGTATTCAAAAAACTAGCTTATTGTTCAAACAATCAAATCCTTGAATCATATTTAACAAGTAAAATTTATACAAAAGTCAAAATGTGAGCAAAAAGTGTTTTGGATCAACCTGACATGGTTATTTGACCCCTTATCACCCCCACCTCTAAAATTTAAAAAAAAAATGCATATTTATATTAAGCCCTATAACCTTCTCATGACAAGTTTGATAAGGAGCTGCGGACGTCTCGCCTTCGAAGATTTATCCTTGTCCTTCACAGAAGGAGCTTCAGGGGCCTTGAGAACTTCTCTTGTCAGACGATACCACCCAAGAGCTCGTTCTTCAGTCCTGTAGTTAGCAAATATTAGTGAAGACGCAATAAAGCATGCTTCCGTTACATAATACTTTCTGCACATCCACAAGAGACATAGCAACCACCTCCCAAAATAACCATAATAGTTTCTGCTAATTATGGAACAAAACGGCTAGCTTTTGTACTAGTTAGATCGACCTGAAATATTTTTCGTCCACAACTTTTAGTTTAATAGTAAACCAACTTTCTGAATAAAAAAAAGAAAAATTTAATGCAATAAAAAAATACACTTGTGCAATTTTCAACCTGGTTGACTTGTTTTCTTTTAAGCTACATTCCCCAATAGCACCCATTAAAAAAAACAAAACAACAAAAAAAACCCAAAATGACCCATCTAAAAATCAAAGTTGTGAATTTGGCACCTATAAAATTTATGGACAAAGTACCTGTCAGCAGTGTCAGATTTCCCAAGTACACAGAGGATAGCCTCAAAACAAACTCTATCACTGGGATCAAGGAGGAGTTGATACAGCAAAGAGGTGAACTGAGATTTAATGTCTGGTCTTTCTGTATAAGAAATTGAAAAAAGAAAAAAATTTCTTGGTAACAGTCACTTTTCTAAAGTATGCAAAGAGTTGGCAACAAGACATACCAGCTAGTGACTTAGCTCTAGATATTGCATGGCACAATCTGGCCAGCGCAACTCTAGCAAGCACATCATGTAAATGTAAAACATCCTGCAGAGCTCCTAATTCATATTAGATCTACATATTTAGTGGTGATCACAAGGAAAATAAGGAAAATTATTAATGGCAATAATGACATAAGAGCAAAGTTACAATTTTACCACCAGGCTGGGCGAGCTTCCCTGCGATAAAAAAAAAAAAAGAGGTTAAAAACTTGAAAAAAGAAGCTGCATCATACAACATTTAATGCAAGATAATGGAATTCGATTAGGTACTTGACTCTTGGCTAAATTACCTATGGTGACTCAGAACCTATTGCAACTTTTCCAGAACTTATGAAGACTCAATAACAATCAAAAGGTGTGCTTTTAAATACTTATTAGTGTCCAATTACCCTTTACTGAACACTTCCAGCAGAAAATTTAATCTAACATACCAAGTAGATTATAAATATGAGGATGATATGTTTTAAACATCACCATCTTCACAATGCAATTATAAGCAAATAATCGTATGAACAGTTTTTCATCCACATACATTAACAAAAAGCATGTACAGGAAAAGCATTTCTCAATAAAAAATCATGTTTAATTTGATCAAATCAAAGATATATGCTTTAGAATAAATTAAAAAAAAAAGAAAAGAAACACTGAAATACTTATACTTTATTGTTTTGAACTTTAGATATAGTAAAATTACCTAAAGCCATTGCAACAGCATAAGGATCTTTTGTAGCCAGCTCAGAGATAATCTCCAAGGAATGTCTAACAGCAACCGGATCAGAGAAGGAAACTCTGCAGGATAAAATCATTTTAGTAACATTATACAAAGATACAAGTACAATGCTTAATGATGTAGAATAACATCTATGCAATACCTCGCAAAACATGCGGGTTGGGTAGGACAGGTTTAAGGGTCATGACAGGTTCAGGTCAGGACGGGCAGCTTTAAAAAATGATAATTTTGGTCTAGGTTAGGACGAGTTTTGACAAAAAAAGATACAAGTCATCATGGGTCGATATCATACATTTTAATAGAAATCCTAAGCTGTATCTTGATTTTGTTTAGTGCTTTCATGATAAAAATAACCACAGAACCATATTATTATTCACAGAATTAAGGAATTTTCACAGAACCAAAACCCAGATATTTTATTTTGATGGAAATCTTCCATACAAAATCGATGAACAATTCTTGTCAAACGCAAATGGCCAAATCAATGGAGAAGATCAGCCAAAACAATAAATTAGTTTAGATAATTGTTTAAAAACAACAAATTTCTGGTGATTAGCGATAGCTTAAGATGGACGATGTGGAACAACATGGCTGCCATTAATGCTCAAGATGGAGAAGAACTCATTCAAACGATAACTTTGAGTCGGGGACTCCTTCGGAGCAGCTGCTCTATCCTAACTGGGATAGGGGTAAGGTTTGTATCTATCCTTCCCCACCAGACCCTACTGAAGAGTGGGTACATACTAGGTAAGTTTGTTTGTTTATTGAGAAGAACTCAATCAAACCCAGAAATCTAAGGACTGAAATTGAAATAAGATTGAAGAAATCTCACAATTATGGTAGCGATAGTGTTAACAGAGATCGGCTTAAAACATGATTGTTCATTCCACAAAATATGATTTGGAAACCAAAGATTCGTTAGCCAATTTCTTCAAAAATGAACCCCAATTTCCGTTCATGCCTAGAAACTTTCAGCATTCGTTCATATAAAATCGATTTGGAACCCTAAATCGATTTAAGATCCAAAACCATCGGCTTCTAGTTTCAAGATCTTGAGTGAAGAAGAGAACCACCAATCGATCTTCTATGTACTTTTGTGATGACAGACCAAGAAATGGATGAAGAAACCTAATTTTCCTAATCGCCCATTCTAACCCGTTTTCTTATTTATTATGTCCCTTAAAATATCAGGTACACCTTTCTTCAACCCAACAAAAAGTTAATTGTGACCCAAAGCAACCCAACATGCCACAAGAAACACCTATACTAACCCAAAACTTATAGTTGGGTTTACTTTGCCAGGTTTACAATCCTTCAAAAGAAAACTAGAGGTGTTATATCACAAAAAACTGAGAAACCTGCTAAAATCACAAAAAACTATCGAATTAGTAAACCATATTCTAGAGTGTGTAGAATCCAAACCAAAACTAAAAGAGAAATCAGAATTTGATATCACAGAAAATTTGACTGTACTAATAATCATAAAGCATTTACAAAGAGAATGTTGTTCAATACTAGGGGGAGTTTGTAAGTCACAGGGTTTTTAAAATTTTGATAAAATCAGCTTTTTTGGAGAAGATAAAAGTTCTCGGTCCGAAAACTTGACATCTTCGAGAACTTGTATTTGCGAGATCTTTTGTTCGAGAACTAAGTGTTACGAGAACTTTGCATTTAGGGTTTTGTCTGTACTAGTATAAATAGACGTATTTTATACTTGTATTGGTTGGGGCACCGTATAGAGTTGTTCTAAACATATTGAACAACATTTTCTTTGTAAAAGATTTCTGATTATTAATACAATCAAAGTTTCTGTGATTTTAAAGTCTGATTTCTCTTTTGGTTTGGATTCCATGTTAGGAATCAAAGACGCTCAGCGGAAACCGATTAACTCATACACGTACACGAAAGCAATGAAAAAATAAACATACACAAGATATAACGTGGTTCGGTCGATGTGACCTACTACCACGGGTTGCAACTATGGATTCTTTTATAGATTAGGTGTTAAAGATTACAATTACATGACAATGCTTTATATAGAAAACTAATTAGGTTAAACGTCTAATGGGCCAAGATTAGGGCCGACTGCCCTAAACCTCCCAAAGGCCTACGTAACCTAACAATCTCCCACTCGGAGGCCTTGCGATATAATCAAGCCCGACATCCAACATAAGCAATCCAGTCATCCAATAAATCCAGTAATCTTCAATAACAAGTCTTCCAAGCCTCAATTCCCAAGAATAAGCTAAGACTTCATATCCAGACAAATCCCCCTAGTTGCAAACCGCCCCTCAATCATCAAGTACAAGAAGGGCCAGTTGAAGCTCCCCCGAGCTCCAACTCAGTCGTGACAAATCCCGTCAACGACTCATCCTCTATCTCAACTAGGATGGACACTCCACCAGATCCAGAGATACACCAAGGACCACCAACACTCTCCAAGCACAGCAAACTACCCACAGGAGAGAATTTTTCAGTTATAGTCTTCAAAACCCAACGGCTCTTCGTAACTGTACTCGGAACACAACCCTTGCTCCCACTGTTACCGAATCCCTGAATGGTTTAGACTTTTGAACACGTTCAGCTAACATCCCCTTTGCTCCAGTCTTCACGTTTGCAAAATGAACTCTCTTAGCATGAGATTTAGCGAACCAGATTTTGTTTCGCTTAACCGGGACGGTCATACATCCCTCAGCAGGTTCATCAACCAAATACAACGACCCATGCTTCATACCACGAGCAATCACGAGATTTCCCTTGACCACCTTCCATTCATTGCTACCAAACCTTAGTTCCATTCCCTGTTCATCCAGTTGACTCACAGAAATCAATTTCCTATTCAGCCCCGAAATAACCCTGACATTCTTTAGGTTCCATGTAGTTCCCAATGAAGTAACCAGATCAACATCCCCCATGCCCGTGACTTCAAGCAACTCGTCATTAGCAAGTCGAACCTTCCCAAAATCTCCTTCTTTCAGATTCAACATCGTTTCCCCACTGTCCATGGCATGAAACAAAGCCCCTGAATCCATGACCCAAGAGTCTACACAGCTTTCAGTGCTGCATACCAAAGCATCATCATAAACGCCCTCAGTAGCGTTCACTTGCTTCGAAGTACCCGGGCGTTGGCTCTAACATGCCCTACTTCATTACAGCTCCAACACTTCACAGTCTTCCGAGTCCCAGACGGACTTCTTCCCCGACTCCCACTGCTTTTGTTATTCCCTCTTCCCCTACCAACATGTAATATCTCAGAAGATGATCCTGCACCAGTACTCTTCTGGCGAACGTCTTCACCTAGCACAATATAACAGATCCCCTCAAATGTCATATCAGTGGGCCCAACATAACTTGTAACAGAAGTCACTGTCCAGACCAACTATCAGGTAGTGAAGACAACAACAACACAGCTTTAGTCTCATCATCAAACTTCACAGATGACAATCTGGACAGAATTGAATTCAGATTATTGATGTGAACTGTAACTGAGTTTCCTTCGTTCATTCTTGTCATGAACAACTCCCTCATCAAGAACACCTTGTTAGCAGCAGAAAGCTTCTCATACATATTTGACAGAGCCAACATCATTCCCCAAGCAGTAGTCTCGTGCATAATGTTAAATGCAACGCTCCTCGTTAAAGCCAATGTAATAGCTCCTCTAGCTTTCTTGTCCTTTGAGTTCCATGCAGACTCAGCAGCTGCATCCATCTTCTTTGGTTTATCCTCTAGCACCATATCCAAATCCTTCTAACTGAGCAATGCTTCCATTTGCATTTTCCACCAGACGAAATCAGTTCCATTGAACTTCTCAATCTGAATCTTCCCCTCATCAGCCATTTGAACCCGGTAACAAGATAAAACCAACAGAAAATGTCCAACACCTTTCTAATCAATCCAACTGGTGAATACTCCAACCAATCAATCCCGAATACAATCACAACAACTAAATCAGATCCTTTAATCACCCAAAATCCGAATTAGTTAACAAAAAAAGAATATAATCTGGTGATTCCCAAAGAATCAAGCAAACAACTGACTTGTAGTGGATGAATCAGCAACAAAACCAACTCCTAGGGTTCAATTCGAAACCCTAATCTGTGAAAAAACAGGCGGCGACAACAACCAGACAGAAACCAAACTCAACAGCGATGATTTCAGGCTCAATCGAACTCTAACGAGTCGCTAATCAAGAAATTCGAACCAAAATCATGTTCAATCGACGCTTCCAAGGTTTGAAATAACCTAATCGCGAACCAGAACCTCAGATTTGGCCGAAATCTGCGTCAGCAACTCAAGGGGTACCCTAATCGCGGTGGTTACGGCGGCGACGGCTATTAACTCATCACCGAATATCCTCATCAAAACAAGTTAAATCTTTTCCCTCCATTATTTGTACTTCTGTATCTAAATATTACTTAGTCAAATAGTTTAAATTCATATACCTAGATTATAGGATATACTGTTATTTCTTCATTATATATGTATGTATCTTGTGATTCAATGAAAGTATCAAAGTTTCATAACTCTCATATGGTATCAGCTAGGGCCGATCACCTTTAACCTAATTCTGCCGCCGCCCCTCATTTTTTTCCTTCCTCGATCCTTCCCCATGGCTGACGCACAACCTCCTGTCACCATCCTCACCACTCTCCCTAACAATCCCTCCATTACCATGGTAACCTTCCCTTCATCCCTCAAACTCACCTCTATCAACTATCTCAGTTGGAAAACCCAGATCGAAGCCATCCTTCAAGGGCTAGATCTCTACAAATTCATTCATGAATCCAATCCACCATCCGCCCCAACTACCCCAACTATCAAAGCTGATGGCTCCTCCACTCCGCATGCTGATTATCACAAATGGCACCGCCAAGACAGACTTCTTTTCGGAGCTTTAGTAGGCAGCCTCTCTGCCCCAATCGTCTTCTTGATCAGTAATGCTTCCTCCTCTTCCGAAGCATGGAAGATTCTTGCTAGCACATACGCTTCACCCACTCGTGGTCACATTAAACAGCTCCAATACCGGCTCAAGCAATCTGCCAAAACCCCAACTCAATCAATCACTGACTGCATGCACTTCATCAAAGAAATTGTTGATCAATTGGCTTCTCTTGGAAAAACCATGGACCATGAAGACATTTCAGACATCGACCTCAATGGTTTAGATCAAAAGGCTTATAAACCCGTCATTGATGCCATACATTGGGCTGGAGACAAACACACATATCGCAGCACCACTGGCTACATCATTTATCTTGGTTCCAACCCAATATTGTGGAGCTCCAAGAGACAACCCACTCTTGCCCGTTCATCTACTGAAGCCGAATTCAGAAGAGAAGCTTCCACAACCACTGAACTAAAGTGGTTTATTTCTCTCCTACATGAACTTGACTATACCTCTACAACAACCCCCCACCATCTATTGTGACAATTTAAGTGCCACACATTACTCTGCTAACCCAGTTTTCCACTCACGCATGAAACACCTTGCTTTGGACTTCCATTTTGTTCGTGGAAAAGTTCAGGATGGTTCTATTCGGGTTACCCACATCTCTGGAGATGACCAGCTTGCTTGCTGGCGCCCTCACTAAACCCCTTCCTAAACCTAGACATTCTACCCTCTTTCTCAAGATTGGACTTCTCTCCCGACAGTCAATCTTGCGGGGGACATATTAACTCATCACCGAATATTCTCAGCAAAACAAATTAAATCTTTTCCCTCCATTATTTGTACTTCTGTATCTAAATATTACTTGGTCAAATAGTTTAAATTCATATACCTAGATTATAGGATCTACTGTTATTTCTTCATTATATATGTAATGTATCTTGTGATTCAAAGAAAGTATCGAAGTTTCATAACTCTCATAACGGCAAGGGGTTAAACCCTAATTGCAATCTCAGCGGCTTCTGTGGCGGTGACGACGGCGGCTCAAGGGTGAAAAACCCTAATCTGCGGTGGTAACGGTATTGACGGCTGACGCAAACCGAAATCCAAGAGTTTACCAAACCCTAATTCGCGAATCAGCCGACAACGCCCCCTCTCTGTTTTTTCTTTTCCTTTTTTTCTTTTCAGCAATCATCCAGTACGTTCGTATATTAATCATCAACGAAACCAAGCTCTGATACCACTTGTTAGGAATCAAAGAGCCGCAGCGGAAACCGATCAACTCATACACGCACATGAAAGCAAAGAAAAAATAAACATACACAAGATATAACGTGGTTCGGCCGATGTAACCTACGTCCACGGGTTGCAACTAGATTATAATTAGCGTGGTTAGGTCAGTGTGACCTACATTCATGGACTACAACTAGAATTCGTATTATTTTTAGGTGCTCAAGGAATTACAACTTACAAGTACATATTCTGATGTATGTATATTTGTGCGTGTGTCAGTGTGTGTATAATCGCTTCTTTCTAACAAAATAAATTAGGGCATTAATTACGATGAATGTCATGTGATTAAACTCACATGTTATAGAAGGTAATATTAGCACGTAATAAATGGAAAAATCACATGTTATAGGAGTTAAAGAAAAAAAACTAACCCCTGCACAGCACGATGGAGAAATATTGGGTTTCCCGGATCCAGGGGAAGTCTTCTTAATGCACTCATGGCACCGTATTGGAGATTACTTCGTATTATAGACTGATAATTCACATTAACATAAATACGAATAAGATAAAGAATAGATTGGAGATCAATAACTCTCTAGTTGGCAGTACAATAGGTAGTGCAATGTAACATGACAAAAGGAAACTAATTTGGAACAATTCTCTATTTTTAATACCCTTTGTCCGGATGAAAAGTAATCTAACAACCATGTCAAACTTTTTTATGATAATCTCTTGGAAATTGATTGCTATTAGCATTGAGGATATTAATGCAGAGTGACTTTTAGTATCCATATAAATAAGCATATTAAATGGCATAATGTGCTTTGATGTTTTAAAAAAGAGCATTCAATCATCAAATACTGAAACACTAGAAACTGCAAACTGCAATTAATTAATTCTACCTCTTTGTCACCACCTTTTGCCCCAAATATGCCTTTCTTACGCTTATCAGGCGTATCAGCAACCTAATCAGCAACAAAATATGTTTCAGTCTATAACTATTCCTCACAAATATAAAGACAAACAAAAAGTAGAACCCTAAACTAAAAACAATCAATAAATGTGCATAGATATTTATAGCAAACCTTATCAAGTATACCGAATACAACTTCATACAATTTTTGCAAAATCTCAGGACTATTAGAAGCATATGTAAGAGCCTTCAGTGCTTGAAGCCTTCGTGCATGAACTTCAAAAATAAAAAAAAATATCATCGTTAAGTTAATACCATGGTAAAAAAAGCCGATAACCATCTGATAAGTAGATTACATGGTTATAATTCAAGAACAGGTAAGAAACAATTACTTGTTTTTACAGCAACGATTTTTAGAAGAGTTGACACCTTTCACAATAAAGTGTAGAGCCACAGTTTTGGCTAATGGTTAGTAGTTATATGCAAGTTTCCCGAATTAATGCTTGAATCGAATTGCAAAAAGACGCCCCATTTGTGGTGCACGCATATAATGTATATATGTGTTGGCCCTCAAGGGGCAAAAGTAAAATTGCACTAATTTTAACGTTATTTTACTTATTTTGTGAAAATAATCGTTAAAAGGGTTGAGGTGATTAACCTCAAACGATAACTTTGAGCCGGGGACTCCTACAGAGCAGCCTCTCTATCCCAACTGGGATAGGGATAAGGTTTGTCTCTCTCCTTCCCCGCAGACCCTACTCTAAGTGGGATTTTTGCTAGGTATGCTTATCGTTGTTGTCTTGTTGTATCGAATTGAAAAAAGTTATACTTCTCCTTTGTTAAGTTTTGTGATAAAAAGAAGAAGCCCCCCTAATAAACCTGCAACTTACTGTATTTTGCGGTCAACAAAGTCAGCAGCAGTTGCTGTTGTTTTGCTGCTGTTGTTACAGGGGCGCAATCAGACTTGATCAGGTCAGGTTTGACCAGAAAAAGTCAACAGAAAAGTTTGAAAGGAAAATTGGTGTGATACCCATTCCTAACATGTCCAATATCACAATCAGAGTGACATATAAGGTAAAATAAAGATTGGCACATGCTATAAAATGCTTATGGCATAAATATGTTAGGATTCAAATAGTGTGCATGAGTGATTAACACACACAAGCATAGATGAATATCACACCGAACAAATAGAAAGTAATAACACGAAGATTTAAAAGTGGTTTGGTCGAGGTGACCTCCATCTACGAGCAACATCTAGGGTTTATCTTTTTACTCAAGGTGCTCAAAGATTACAATTACAAGACTGAATATATATATAAAAAATACACAATTGGTTTAAACCACAACAAACCAAGCTTATGACCAATTACCCTAATCTGCCCTAGAGGCCTACGAAACCTAACAATATTCAACTCGAAGGCCTTGTGCTAAACTCCAGTCGGCCATCCAGGCACAAAGTACCCAAGTCATCAGTAACTCTAGTAATCTTTGTCAAAAAAAGTCTTCCAAACCTCTAGTTCCCATAAACAAGCTAAGACTTCAATACAATCTTCCTACTTACAACAATCCTTCCCATTAAGCTTCAGCACATCAGTCATCACTAACTCGATTGTCACTGTAATCGTCATTGACCCTCTTTTGTCTCATATCCACCAGGCCAAGAGATAGACTAAGGACCATCAACACTCTTCAAACTCAGCAAGTAATCCACAAGATATATTATATTAGGCAGAATCCTTGTCTTCAAAATCCATTGGTGTTTTGGAACTGTAGCCGAAACATGACTCGTGCTCCCACTGTTTCCAAACGCCAGATTGGTTTAAACTCCGAAGTTGTTTAGCTAGAATCCCTGACTTCAAGTTCCAAACTTACAAAATGAACCCTCCTAGCATTTGATTTAGCAAACCGGACTCTATCATACTTAACCGGGATGGTGATTCCTCCCTTAATAGATACCTCTATCAAATATAACGATCCATGTTTCCTTCCTCGATAAATAACTAGTTTACCATTTTATCACCTTTCATTTGCCACCACTAAACTTAAGATTTAGTACATGTTTATCAAACTGATAGACAAAAATAGGTTTCAACTTCAAGCCTGAAATCACCCTGATGTTCTGTAATTTCCAATGGAGTCCTCAAATCAGCATCTCTTATGCCCATAACATTAAAAAAATCAGTGATACCTAGCCATAACTTCCTAATGTCACAATTTTCATATTTTTCATCATTTCACTATTGTGCATGGCATGATTTGAAGCTCCAAAATCTACAATCCAAGAGTTCACATTGCTTTCAACACTAAGTATCCATGCACCATCCTCAAACACATCCTTAGAAGCATAATTCGATTTCTTTCTTTATACATTGACTCTTAACGTGTCCCACTTTGTTGCAGTTCCAACACTTCACCCTTTACCGAGTTCTAGACAAACTTCTCTCCAGACTCCCATGGCCCCTACAATTCCTTCTACCCCTGCCAACATACAACATCTCAGAACTTCAAACGAGTAATCAAACTCCTCTACAAATCATCTCTTCAATGCAAACGTGTGTTCAATAAACATGGCTCGGATACTACTAATTAGGATTCAAGTGACGTGCAGAAGCGATTAACACACACGAGTACAAATGAATATCATGCAAAATAATCAAAATATAAATGACACGAAGATTTAACTTGGTTCGGTCAAGGTGACTTATATCCATAGGATGCAATTAAGGTTTATCTTTTATTACTCAAGGTGCTCAAAGGTTACAATTACATGACTGAATATATAGAGAGAATACGAAATTAGGTTAAACAACTAAACAGGCCGGTCTTTGGTCGGTCTTAGGCCGCCTACCCTTATCTGCCATCAAGGCCTACAAAACCTAACAAAACATTAATTCCTATAAATTAACAAAAGGAAGAAAAAAAATTGACAGCTTGCCACTACAAATTAAGGCATTCATCTAGACCAAGAGCACCATCATTAGATGATAAATCCTCTACAACATACCAACATAAAGATTGGCCACTAATTTTAGTGTGCCTGTCATCTTTATAAAATCAAATAAAATTTTGAGTTCCTGATCCTGATTTTACAAATCAACTTTTATAAAAGTTAAGTAGATTGGTTTGCATAACTTCAAGCAGTCAACTCGTTAGAATGTCAATAGTCAATACATATGTAATTTATGATCTCCACTTACCCATTGCAATGTAATATGATCATGAACTTCCTAGGTATATCCATACAATCAAACTATCAGAGTATTCTTCTTTTAGCAACTCCTATGTTCAGAGCAAGATGTTTTCTAATAAGGCCACAAATTATAAATGTGTGGAAAGGTTTAAATACTTTATGAGGGAATTTGTGTTCACAAAATAGAATTAAGGAAGTAATGACCCTCAGTAGTAGAACAATCTACCCGTTCAATAATATGACTTCAAATACATCAAAACTCTAAAAACACCTTCTAAACATCATACGACCATGTTAGGTTTACGTAGGCCTTTGGGAGGTTTAGGGTAGCCAACCCTAATCCTGGCCCATTAGGGGTTTAACCTAATTATTTTCTATTTAAGCTTTGTCATGTAATTATAATCTTTAACATCTAATCAATAAAGAATCCCTAGTTGCAACCCGTGGACGTAGCTCACATCGACCGAACCACGTTATATCATTTCTATCTGTTTTTTTCTTTGTTTTCGTGTGTGTGTATGATCGGTTTCCGATGCGTCACTTTGATTCCTATTTCCTAACAAGTGGCAACAGAGCTTGGCTCGTTGATGATTAATATACGAACGTACTCAATCCGATTGCTGAAAAGAAAAAAGGGAAAAGAAAACAGAGAGGGAAAGTGCGGTCTGGGATACGAATTAGGGTTTCTGCCCTTGTAGTTCGTCATCCCGTTCAGATCTGAGTCACCGCCACCTACCACCGTCGTTGCCGTCGTTAGGGTTCGCCGCCGCCGGAATCGACGCCGACCACCGCCGGAATAGCTGCCGACGAGTCGTTTTCCGGTCTTTTTTTGAGTTTTAGGTCGCGATTAGGGTTTTAAACCCTTGGATTTGTCAATTGAGACTAGTTTGACACAAGATTTTGTTCAAATTTCTTAATCAGAGGTTGGTTAGGGTTCAATTGAGCCTAGGATCGTCGTTGCTGAGTTTGGGATCGCGTTTGCTATTATTATTGACTGTAATTAGACGATTAAGGTTACAAAATTGAACCCTTGAATCGTCTTTGTTGAATTTCAGCAGGTTTCGGATATGTTGCAGCTGTTATTGATCGTGGTTTTCTGATCAGTTGGGATTGATTGGGATTGTTGGTTGGAGTATTCACCAGGACTTATTGATTAGGAAGGTGTGGGGGCAATTTTTGTTGGTTTGTTTTGTTACCGAGATTCAAATAGCTGACGAGGGGAAGATTCAGATTGAGAAGTTCAATGGAACTGATTTCGTTTGGTAGAAAATGCAAATGGAGGCATTGCTCGGTCAGAAGGATTTGGATATGGTGCTGGAGTATAAACCGGAGAAGATGGATGCAGATGTTGAATCTGCATGGGACTCAAAAGGACAAGAAAGTCAGAGGAGCAATTATTGGCTTTGACGAGGAGCGTTGCATTTAACATCATGCACGAGGCTACTGCTCGGGGAATGATGTCAGCTCTGTCGAATATGTATGAGAAGCCCTCTGCTGCTAACATGGTGTTCTTGATGAGGGAATTGTTCATGACAAGGATGAACGAAGGAAGCTCAGTTACAGTTCACATCAATAATCCGAATTCGATTCTGTCGAGATTATCATCTATGGGAATCAAGTTTGATGACGAGACTAAAGTTGTGTTGTTGTTGTCTTCACTACCTGATAGTTGGTCTGGGAAAGCGACTGTTGTTACAAGTTCTATGGGGACCACTAATATGACATTTGAGGGGATCCGTGATATTGTACATTTGTACTAGGTGAAGACGTTCGTCGGAAGAGTACTCGTGCTTATTCATCTTCTGAGATGCTACATGTTGGTAAAGGAAGAGGGAATAACATAAGCAATGGGAGTCGGAGAAGAAGTACGTCTAGGACTCGGAAGACTGTGAAGTGTTGGAGCTGCAACGAAGTAGGACATGATAAGAGTTAATGACCGGGTACTTCGAAGCAAATGAACGTTGCTGAGGGCGTTTATGATGATGATGCTTTGGTATGCAGCATTGAAAGTTGTATAGGCTCTCGAGTCATGGATTAGGGAGCTTCGTTTCATGCCATGGACAGCGACTAAACGATGCTGAATCTGAAACAAGGAGATTTTGGGAAGGTTCGACTTGCTAATGACGAGTTGCTTGAAGTCCTGGGCATGGGGGATGATGATCTGGTAACTTCATTGGGAACTACATGGAACCTGAAGAATGTCAGGGTTATTCTGGGGCTGAATAGGAAATTGATTTCTATGAGTCAGCTAGATAAACTAGGAATGGAAATAAGGTTTGGTAGTGGCAAATGGAAGGTGGTCAAGAGAAATCTCGTGATTGCTCATAGTATGAAGCATGGGTCGTTGTATTTGGTAAATCAAAATCTGGTGCGCTAAATCTCATGCTAAGAGAGTTCATTTTGCAAACGTGAAGTCTAGAGCCAAGGAGATGTTAGCAGAACGTGTTCATAAGTCTAAACCACTAAGGGGATTCGGTGACAGTGAGAGCAAGGGTTGTGTTTTGGGTACAATTACGAAGAGCAATTGGGTTTTGAATACTAGAACTGAAGAATTCTCTCCTGTTGGTAGTTCGCTATGCGTGGAGAGTGCTGGTGGTCCTCAGTGTATCTCTGGATCTAGTGAAGCGTCCATACGATTTGAGAATGAGGATGAGTCGCTGACGGATGTTGTCACGTCTAAGTTGGAGCTCGGGGGAGCTTCAATTGGCCCTTCTTGTACTTATGATTGAGGGGTGGTTGCACTATGGGGATATGTCTGGAAATGATGAAGTCTTAGCTTATTCTTGGGAATTGAGGCTTGGAAGACTTGTTAATTTGTTATTGAAGATTCCTGGATTTACTAGATGACTGGATTGCTTATGTTGGATGCCGAGCTTGATTCTATCGCAAGGCCTCCGAATGGGAGATTGTTAAGTTTACGTAGGCCTTTGGGAGATTTAGGGCATCCGGCCCTAATTTTGGCCCATTAGGGGTTTAACCTAATTATTTTCTATTTAAGCTTTGCTTGGTTTTAAAATGCGCGCATAATGCGTGATGCGAGCGACGCGGTGATGAAAGCGCATTAACAGGACTAATGCGTTGCGAATCCATGATGCGAGACAGATGCGCTGAAATTGCAAGATGCGGTGCCTCGCATGATGCGGTCTGATGCGACGCAATAAGCACAGGGTCGAAGAAACATTAGAGAAATCGGTGGAGAAAGCTTGTACGTACCTGGAGAAGATGGAAGTTAGAAAAACCCTAGAGAAATCGGTAGAGCGGAGGCAGGGAAACCATGGAGACATTGAGTATTGATTGGATCGGAGAAGAGTGGAGAAAGACGAGTACTTTAAACCCTAATTCTTTAGTATTTAAACTAAAGTTTCTTTTTTTTCTTTTTTTTTCTCTTTTAGTTGGTTTTCACATTTTTTTCTTTTGCTTCCTTTCTGCAAAAGCTTTTATACTTTATTTATTTTATTATCTTTTTTAACAGTATTTATTTTATCTTATTACCTTGTGCATACCTACTTGTACATTTAGAGTTCTACTTATTTTGGTTGTATTAAAAGCTAACTTTGATGGTACCTAAAGCTTTCTTTTTATTTATATGATTTACTTTCTTAATTTTTTAGTGTTTATAAGTTAATAAGTTAAAATGTTATGCATAAATAAGTTTATAGGATTTTTTTTATTAAAGATCGCATCGCATACGTGATGCGATCGGATCGCGCAACACGCATCGCGCATCGGATTTTGGGACAATACGCATCGGAGCGCATCTCGCAATTTAAAACCAAGAAGCTCTGTCATGTAATTGTAATCGTTAACACCTAACCAATAAAGAATCCCTAGTTGCAACCCGTGGACGTAGGTCAAATCGACCGAACCACGTTATATCGTTTGTGTCTGTTTTTTTCTTTGCTTTCGTGTGCGTGTATGAGTTAATCGGTTTCCGTTGCGTCACTTTGATTCCTAACAGACCATTCATCATTTCTAATGATAATTGATATTATAATGTCGCAGCCATGCTTAAATATGAGATTCCACGTAGTACCTTATTGTGAAGAATAACATATTTAGCCTACTTACAAGTATCATAAACTACCATTTTCCTTTAACATAATATCATATCATACCTAGTTCTACCTAGCATAGAGTTGTATACCGGGCATTACAATCATACTCATGACACTCCTTGGTAAGAAAATCATAATTTGACTTGTCAAATTCCTCAAAAACGGTCTTCTTAATTAAAATTTATAGTCACAAAAATGTAACCAATTAATGGATTTGTCCAAAATTATATAGTTAATAGTAATGGATTTGTCCAAAATTATATAGTTAATAGTAACTCTATATTATAAATTGCAATCAATAATCACTTACATTCAGGATCAGGGTTTAAGGCCTCTGTAGAAAGTCGATCTAGTATTCGAGGTACAACATCTGCACGAGTGACCCCACCAACAGCATCAATGTCAGCTAATGCGTCCCAATTTGGTGTAGGAATCCCACCTCCAGGAGTTAAACCTTGTGCTCCAGTATCAGGTAATATTCTTGCTAAGTAATAATAAACATATCGTAGAATAGTCCTATCCTCACATTGCTGACTAAGCTACAAGATGAAACACAAAAGAAGAAAAAAACTAATAATTGTACTTTCATGTTTAACTAAACCCAACATGAAATTTCTTTAAAATATGCAAATGTCATGTAAACTTCTTAAGAGTGAAAGTCCAAGCAAATAAACACCAACATATATGTCCAACAAAATTACTATAGAACATACACAATTAGATCTTGAGCTTATAATTGAACCAGAAGCTAGAAAATCAAATCACAGTTGATTTTGTTAAACAAAAGTCAAATGCAAGATATGCTCTAGATCTATAATAAATTGTGATTCAAGGACTTTAAACAAATATTTTTAATCCTATTATACTAATTTTGAAAAAGTTACTAAAGCAACACCTAAAACCATAGAAGGCGGAGAAAAGCTTGCATCAAGGCTTAAGGCTTAGCTCATAGTCACAAACTTATATAGCCACCATAACAAATAGCAATCCTTAAAATACAATAAAAAGGACACGAAAGAAAAAACATAAAAGTCAAGAGAAATGGCTACAAGCTCTTCAGGTTTAATACTAATGTACTACATATATAAAGCTACCCTTAAGTTTGTCAGCTCAAAGGCATCTACATAAATACTTTACTTCAATTCAGTTAAAGAGGCATGCACATCAGCACTCCTACCAAATGTATACATAACCATTTTAGCTTTCGTTTTGACCAAAATTCAACAACAAAAATGCATGCTAGAATCAAGAAGCACATTCTATGGTCAAAAGATGATCCTCAGCCTGTACAGTGCACCACCTTTATTGTATAGAAAAAGTGAGCTTGGAAAGTAAATTTCAATGTAAATTTATACTCATTCTATATTATGTGCCACTCACTTTTTTGGCACGAACCTTGGAAATTTTTTGATCAAATTCAATCTACGCCAAATTTTCCAAGCAGTTCTTTTACATTACACGTATTTCAATACGATAAAGAAATCCCAACAAAAGTTATTTTTAATTTAAATGTCCTTTTAGCGCACAAAAGATACATGAAAAATGAAAATCCCTTGCAAATATGAATTAGATAGAACTATTAATTTCAAAGATATTAAAACTTATGAGCCACGTAGCATATTGCATTTACAAACATGGGTAGTTTTTAGCAAAGGATGTTGAAGATGTTCAAAATGTTTGATTATTGGGAAAAACGGTCTTATATCCTGGAAGGGGCAGCATCGATTGTAATTTTTGTATACTCTTGCAACTTGTAACTCGTCAACAGTCTTCCACATGTGTGTCTTTTACAAGAGGGAAGCATATGCAAGTGTGATCATACCATAAGAAGAGAAGGTGCAAGAGATGGATCAACAGAGTTGTAAACAGCAAGTTTCGGGAACACATGATGCACCAACTGTCTCTGGGATTTCTTCTGCAAATGCCATACAAAAACCACTACTTGGTGAGCATCAACAAAGGTGATAGATATTTTCAATATTTATTCAAGTTTAAGCAAGAGACTAGTACTTGGTCAGATGAAGCAGCTAATTCATGGATACTCCTTGCAAGTTGTGCATAAGAAACCGGCTGTAGAAAAGAATCAGCCAGAGTGAAATAAAATCAAACTTAATTCTAAATCAGATCTTAAACTTCTCACAAGCAAGAAGATCAAAGTTATATCAGAGAGCACAGAAAACGATCTAGGATACTTTACGTTGTTGCCACGGGTCTCCTTAATTTCAACTCTAACCAACAGAAATCAGCACATTTGACTTAAAATTCTGCCTAATTAATCATAATTCCAATCGCTTGTTATGTATGGTGAACATTACAACAGTTTTCATTATGTGATGCCTCAAATCGCTAAATATTCTTTTTTTCTTTAGCAGAATTTAAGGCTGCAGTCTCTCATTCATTGTTATAGCTAAAAATTGCACAATAATATACATGTTCAAAAACTAAGTACCTCTAAATCCATCAACAACTGAGTTTTAAGAGAGAATTTACACAGCGTATACATAACCTTACCTTTTTCTTCTGTTTATGAGGTATCCGTACAGCGGCTCTTGCAGCAGAAACAGCGTCACTCTGGATCTGCATCAAAGTCGACCTCTTAGACTTCCGGTCAGCAGTAGTGGTCGCCGCAGCCGGTTTACTAAACGGACTGGCAGCCCGCTGATGCGTCGCCGGTGGAGCCTGCGTTGACGCTGATGGCGAAGGGACCGATGTAGGGTCGGAACTAATGAGATCCATCAACGTTGTTCCGGAAGAATCCTGTCAGATGCAAAATTCACAGATCAAGCTCTGAATCTTCCATGAATATGTATAAGAAATTGAAGTCTTACAGCCATGTGATTCGATTTGATTGGAGTGAGAAAGGATTTCGGTTAAACAGATTGATAGTTAGGAGAACTGGATCGTTGATGCAGTTCTGGTAGGATGGTAGTCCTCTCCAAATCCGATCTCGTTTCGCTCTCTTCCGCTATGTTTGGCGACGATTTGGGCTAAAAATGAGTCTAACTCTCGTTACTCGGCATCAGTATCCGTATCAATAGTATGGTTTTCTTGATTTTGGTTGGGATGATAAAAATAAGTATTTGATTTTCTTGTTAGTCCAAAATCTAAAAAACGATATTATTGTTGTAACAATGTCTCCACCGTGCACGTTGAGAGGCTTCCAGTTGCTCATGTGACGGTGACTCATTAAAAAAGTGTATTGAAGAGAGATGACTAGGCGGCTGCACTTGTAAATTGCACTTATACGGGCTCCAATGCGTCCTCTAACCCATGTGCACGTCTGACATGCCTTCAACGGATGCATTGGAATTGAATTGGATGGTGCCCATTTGCACCTCACCACGTTCACTCAAATGCACATATATGATGGGCCACCTTATAATTTCAAAGTTTTTTTCTTTAAGAAAAAGCCTAACAGTTAGTTTTAAAAAAACAGTAATTTTTATTAAATCTAACATATATTTTTTTAAAAAAAAGGGTTAGTTTTTTCCCTTATAAATACTTACTCAAAATAACTCGTTTTCACCCAAAAATCTTATACAAATTCTCTCAATTTTTTCAATTTCCACACTCTCAAAATGGATCCAAGAGCCTCATTTTCGTTCACTCAAATGTTAAACGATGACGATAATGTCTAGCAAAACCCACCACAACGACTTTCATTCCCTCATTTCTCACAAACACAAAATTTTTCTCAGTATTCACAACCACAAATGTTTCCCCAGTTTCACCAACAAAAACTTTCATTTCCCAAATTTGGTCAATTTCCTATCATGCCACTGTTTTCTCAACCACAACCAGCTTTTAATGCTCAATAATGACAACAATATCAAAAAAACATCCAAATGCAACAAACTCAATTTCAAAAAAACATCCAAATGCAACAAACTCAATTTCAACAAACTCAGTAACATGTGGAATCACCGTCAAAAGAAAAGGCCACAAAAAGATGAAAAAACCAAACAAGATGGCTACTGAGAATAACGAGCAACCAACCAAGACGAGTCGTCAAAAGTGGCCACAAAGTGATGAGATGTTGCTTGCACAAGCTATGATTTCAACTTCTGAGAATCCAATCACCGGCAACAACAAAAATGTATGTGCTTTTTGGAGAAAGATTGAAAAATACTAAAATGAAAGTCAACCTTCAATTCTAAGAGATGCTCATAATCTAAGAAGTCATTGCATATGTTTAAATCAAAGTTGAGTAGATTTAATGAGTTGTTCTTACAAGTCAAATCTCGTTACAGAAGTGGTTGGTCAGATGACTAGTACATCCAAGAGGCTAGACAGTTGTACATTAACGATCCATCCAACAAGACTTCTGCTGCTTTCACATATGAACATGTATGGAATGTTATGAAAGAGCATGGTAAGTACAACTCTGCTACTCATATTCATGGCTTCCAACCCCACTAAAAGAACAAAAAAATAGCAGCTCGAAGGTGTATACGAGCTTTGCTTCTGATGCCAACTTTGGTGAGAATCCTGAAATCACAATATCACTTGAAGATTTTGATAAAGAAGACTTTGAAGTTCAACTTCAGCAGGTTACTACAACACGTCCAATTGGGAGGGACAAGGCCAAAGCAGAATCCAAAACCAAAGCTAAGCTAAAAGGTAAAGCATGAATAGAGCCGTATGAGTACGACCTAAGGAAGCTAAAGCTCATTGATGAGATATCCTCGACCAATCGTGCTAGGAGTAAAGCAATTGAAAAATTCGAGCATATAATTGAAAAATTTTATGAAATATAGAGAAAAAGAAGCTCGAGATGAAACAAAAAAATTGAGATGCAAGAGCGGCAAATACCCTTCCTTGACACAAAAAATTGAGATGAAATAAAAAAATTGAGATACCAGCCTTTTTCAACACACACAAATTCCTTTTCCTCAAACAATTATCTATACAATTCAAAATGAGTTCAGATGATGAACAAGTCCCACAAAACATCCCGATGATTTTGTCTGAACACTTTCAAAATCTCATTTCCGATGATGTTGAAGAAATAACGACGCAGTTATTTGCGCTTGATACTTAAGATGATGTTGATTCACAAGAAGGAAGTTCTTCTAGACAGAAGGGCAAACGAAAATACATAAATAGAGGCCGAAAGGACGGAGACACTCGTTTGTGGAACGATTACATTGCTCCAGATCAGGTGTACGATGAAAGCTTCTTTAGACGAAGGTTCAGGATGAGCCTACGTCTTTTTAATCACATTGTTGAAGAAATCTCTAAACAAGGAAGCTTTCAACATTTTAAATATTTCACACAACGATATGATGCCATTGGTGTAAAAGGTCTTTCTCCAAGACAAAAATGGTACAACTGCAATTCGTCAGTTGGCTTATGGTGCATCAGCTGACCAATGTGAGGAGTACATACGCATAGGTGAAAGCACTTCCATCGAATGTCTACACAAGTTCTGTAGGTCTATTGTTGAGGTTTTTGGACCACGATATTATAGAAGGCCTAACGAAGATGACATTCAACGGTTGCTACAACTGCACTCTGAAAACACGGGTTTGTTGGAATGCTTGGAAGCATAGATTGTATGCATTGGGGTTGGAGAAACTGCCCAACGGCTTGGAAAGGGCAATATACTATAGGTGATCATGGTTATCCAACCATCATGCTTGAGGATGTGGCATCACACGACCTTTGGATTTGGCATGCATTATTTGGAGTGGCAGGTTCTAACAATGATATCAATGTTCTTAATCAATATCTGGTATTCAATCAAATCTTGGAAGGGAATGCACCACAATGTAACTTATAGTGAACGGGCATGAGTACACGTAAGGATACTATCTTGCAGATGGCATTTACCCATAATGGTTAACAGTGGTAAAAGAGTTTCGTTTATCTTCCAAATAATAATATTAAAATGCAATACTATAAGCGACGTCAGGAGTCTTGTCGAAAGGATGTTGAACGAGCATTTGGTATCCTCCAAGCAAGGTGGGCAATTATACGGGGCCCTGGAAGATCTACCAGCATACCAGTGTTAGGTGATATAATGCATGCATGTACTATTCTACATAATATGATTGTAGAAAATGAAGGTCATGCGATAACTAATTGGTCCCCTGAAGAACACGAGCCTGAACCATCAAGTTATAATGAAGGTGCACTGGCTGAATTTGCAAACTATCTGCAGAGGTTTAAATCCTTACAAAGCAAAGATACTCATGTCGCACTACGCAACGATCTTATGGAACATCTTTGGAATCTTAGACAAGCTAACCAAGAGTAGATTTTCTAGGAAAACTTAATTTTCAGTCTTGTTTTCTTTAAGTTTTTTTTTTTAATTTTAGGTGTAGTTTAATTTTAAGTATTTTTATTTTATTTTTTAAGAAAATTAATTTCTTTTTATGTAATGTCATATTAATTTTTATTTATTTATTTTTTACTTTTTAATTATTGAATTATATTTTATATTTATTTATTAAATATGTTTTTACATTAAAAAAACATTTGTTTAAAAGAAAAATAGAAAATGAAATGGTGATGTGGAAGAGAGATAATGCATGTAGGAAGGATGTGTTAGAGTTAAAAAGATGAGAGATAATGCATTTGAAAAGAAAGAATAAAATGCTTATGTGGCAGTGATGAATAGGACATGTGTAGTAAATGCAGTCTTAGCATTGCGGGTAGTCTTAGACTATATGCAACGCTAGAAGGGTGCACTTACCACATGCATCCTAACGAGCATGCCACATCAATTTTTTACCAATTTTTCCTACAAACACATTTTACCCTCAACCCATCTTTCTCACATGCACCCTATTTTATATCAATTATATGTTCGTGATGTGAATTGAAAAAAAAATCTACATGCCACGCACGTAGCTACATGCTAAACAACAAATATAGTCTCACATGCTTCCTCCCCCACTGCGCACTCCCACCTGCAGCCTCCACCTCACCCACGTGCAACCCCTTTAAGGGCGCATTGTGCGTAGCCTTATGCATTGTTTGTAGTCTTATACGGCATCCAATGCGCATTTGGTGAAGGCGCATGTCCGACGTGGCTTGCCACACTTCCGGCAGATGCAGTGGAGAAGAAGACACCGGACTCCTCCTGCACGTCCCAAGTGCATTTAAGTGCAAGAAAAGGTGGGGCCAACCTCAATTAAAATCATTTTTTTTTAAAAGGTAACGGCATTTTTTAACATTTTTTTAATATAAAATAAAATGGTGATGTGCAAGAGAAAGTATGTATGTGAGAAGAATGTGTTGGAGTTAAAAGATGAGAGATAATGCATATGAGAATGATGGATAAAAAGTTGATGGACAGTGATGACTAGGATGCATGTAATAAATAGCATTGAGGATAGTCTAGTGAAGTGTCTTTGGAATTCTTGTAAGATTGCACTTATAGAGGTTGGATCCAATAAGAAGAGATTTTTGCCTAAAAAGAGTATGAACTAATAGAAATTTGACATGTAGCATGTTACAAATACAAAAAAACAAAAATCCAATACAAAAAAACAAAATCCAGTGCTAAAAAATATAGTACAAAAAAATAAAAATATAGTACAAAAAAAGAAAAACGTAGTATAAAAAACAAAAACACAGTACAAAAACACACAAGAATTCGGTAAAACGAAAAACAAAATCTAGTATAAAGAAAATTCCAGTACAAAAAAATAAAAACCAGTACAAAAAATAAAAATACAGTACTAAAAAATAAAAATCCAGTACAATGAAATAAAAATGTACTATAAAAAACAAAAAATACAACACAAAAATCCAGTACAAAAAAAATACAAAAAATAAAAAAGAATATGGTACCAAAAAAAAATAAAAAATCTATCACACTGATTGTTGTTGTTATTGTTGTTGTTATTGGTGCCGTTGCCGTTGCCGTTTGCATCATTAGTCCCGCCTTTCTTGAGTTGTGGGCAATCCTTTTTGAAGTGCCTCAGCTTACCACACTCAAAACAACCCTTCTGTGCGTTGTTCTGGTTGTTATTCTGATTGTTGGAATTGTTTTGCAGCTCTCCGCGGCAATCCTTAGCTGCATGCCGTCCTTTACCGCACCGTTGACACTTAAACTTATCACACTGATTCCCAGCATGATGAAATCCACACTTGTTGCACTTTGGGTGTTTACCTATATACCTTCCTGATGATGATGACTGCTGACCACTGTTCGAGTTGTGATAAGACTTGTGTGAATCCTGCTTTCGGTTCTGCTGAAACGGCTGTTGGTTAAAGTTCTTGGTGTTGCTGCTTTCCCACTTCCTTTTGTGGTCTCCCACCTTAGTAGCTGATGTTCGTTTAGGCAGAGTTCCTTGTAAAACTGCCTGGTCAGTCAATTGGTGCGCCAGTCGCACAGCTTATTGAATCGTTGTGGGATTTGCAGAAGTGACCAATCCCTGGATCTGAGGCACCAATCCTCCTATGTACCTCTCTATCCACTTACTTGCTGGAGTAGCCATGTGAGGTAGAAGTCTGGCTAGTTCATGAGATCGAGTAGTGTACTCCTCGATATTAGACCCCTCCATCTTAAGGTGCCAATATTACTCCTCCAGTTTCTGCATTTCACTACGAGGACAGTACTCCTCTTGCAATAAGGTCTTGAAACCATTCCAAGTTAGGGCATTGGCCTCACCCAATCCCAATGTCTGAACATTTGAGTTCCACCAAGTCAATGCTGGACCTTCCAAAGTTCCAGTAGCATACTTAACCTTATTCTCATCAGGACAGTTACACATATCAAACACTGATTCGGCTTTCTCAATCCATCGTAGGAGTCCAATGGCTCCTTCCGATCCTTTGAAGTTCTGTGGCTTGCAGTCCAAGAACATCTTGAACGTGCACGCCTGTGGGTTCACCAATCCCCCTGCTGGACCATGTGGCCCTATAGTGTGTGTCTGAGTGTAGTTCGCGATAGCCTCCGCGACCTTGTTGTTAATCAGCTCATTGAGCTCAGCAACTGTCATTTGAATGTTCTCACCGGCCATTATCTTCCTAGTTAAAAGAAATGTTAGAGTGTTATCAAAGTCCAATGTGAAACGTGTAAACAATACAACAAACAACAAGCATGTAATGTAGGAATCAACACAATTGTTGGCAATAAGTAATAGTTTTCAATAGATAATAATCTGATTTGAGTACAATACTTTCAAAATCAAACATAGATTTCCAAACATCTAATGTAGGGACACAACCCGCCCCTAATAAGTTTAAACAAAATAAAGCAAATCAAGCATCCTCAATAGTGGAGTCAGCATCAGAATCAACATCCTGTACTGGTATCAACTCCTCCTCCTCTTCCTCCTCTGCCTCAGATACAAACTGCTCCTCTAGTGCAATCAACCTCCCCTCAGCGATATCGGCTCGGTGCTCCTCCTCCTGCACTCGAGTAGTCAGATGTACAATGTGTGACTCCATCCCCTGAACCACACTACGAAGCTCTGCGTATCGGGCGTTTACATCCCGAAGCTCCTGTGCCATGTGCTCAATCCGATCATTCGCCCACTTTGACTCCCATGTCAATCGGGCGATATCATCTGACTCAAATCGTGGCCTCTTGCAGGCACGAAACCTAGGTGGCATACGATACGAAGACTCCTTGGTGGAATCCTCCACAAGTGCTTTCTCTGGGTTTCTCTGTGGCTCCTCCTCCTGTGGGTCATCCTCAGGATACTCCTGTGGATCCTCCTCTGGGTCCTCGTCCGGGTCCTCTACGGGATCCTCCTCCGGATCATCCTCATGATCCTGAAATGCTGGAGCTATCGGCTCCTCGTCATCAGATACAATCATGTACGGTGGTGGCGGTGCTGTCATATCTGTTACATAAGACCATATGTAAATACTAGGCAAAGCAATTGGATAAACAAGTGTCTAATGTCTAACAGTTATAGTCTAAGTCTACTAATGCAAACCTAGTTCGCTATAACCAATGTCTCTGATACCAATCTGTCACACCCCCAATTTTCAACTAACGGAATCATACCGTTTGGGACGTGACAAACCAGGATCTCAGATCATTAGACATAACGAAGACCTCTATATGAATTTCAAAACATACTTTGGTCTAAAACTGTAATATCAAAGTTCTAGCGTTGCGGAAACGTTTTTAAAACATAAACAATCATAACAGTTTGAAAACTGTAAATTACAAAACAAAGTTTCAAATGTTCAAATCTAAATGACAGAAATGTAAAACATGCATGCGACTCGATCTCCTAGTCCATGCCTGCTTGCTTGTGTACCTTAGCGTCCTGTGAAAACATGTAAATCAAGTCAACACAAAGGTTGGTGCATGATATACTTTAATTTATACATATTATTCGACTCAAATTCCCCCGGTTTTAACGTTAATAACATGCAAATTCATTCACAAATAGTCCTAATTATTGTTTTTGTGAATTTGTAGGATAAATGGTTTTGCTCGGAAGAAAATCAAGCTTTGAATGGAATTTCAGCATTTTCTGAGCAAATTCCCATATGCGCACTGTCATGCCAAATCTTGCACTGGCAGTGCCGACCCATGCACGACCGTGCACAACTTTGCACGACCGTGCAACTAGGCAGTGCTAGCCCATGCATGGCAGTGCTGGCCTATGCACGACCGTGCACAATGTTGCACGACCGTGCAACCAGGTAGTGCTAGGCCATGCATGGCAGTGCTGGCCTATGCACAACAGTGCTTAAACCATGCACGACCGTGCAAGCTAGCCAGTGCCGGGCCAAAGCAAGGCAGTGCCGGGCCAAATGGAGGTAGTGCCGACCATGACGACTTGCGCACTACCATGCGACTTTTGGCACGACCGTGCCTGACACCTCGAGTCAATTTTCGAGACTTAGCTGAAAATGGCAACTTCGGCAACCGTCCCAGACCAAAAGTGAAGTACTGTAGCACCTTGCACGACCGTGCACCTATGGTGCACGACCGTGCCAAGTTCCAGAATTTCTATAAATTCAGCTTTTCACCTCATTTCAAGTGGTTGGACTTCCTGGAGCCAAAATACCTTCTGTTCAGATTTCTTGAAGCTGTCTAAGGGAGATTGTGAAGGTCTTGAAGATCCAAGGAGCATCTAACACCATCTTGTTTCAATCCTTGCTTGCTAGTGGTTTGCATTTTGTTATTTTAATCATGTCTCTTGTTAATTCTAGCTACTTTGTTATTGTTCTTGTAAGCCTTATGGGCTAAACACTTCATTGTCTAGATTATGATGAAACTTTTGTTTATGTGATGATGATTTTATGAATTGGTCAAATGGGTTTATGTCAAGATTCAAGATGAAGTTATGATTGTATTCCAATGATGTTGTAAATTTGTGTAGGTTGATTAGTGTTCAAGAATGATGAATGTTTAATCATACTATGTTGGAAAACCATGATCAAGCATTTGTTTATAATCTTACAACTTGTTTTTAAGATTATGCCATGAGATTAGGAATGATAATTGGTTTCTTGAATGTTATAAAACTTGCACAAGTATACTTTCTTTCACTAAAGTTTGGAAAAACCATGGTGATATTATAATTTGTTGAATATGATTAACATGTGAGTTAGGAAATTATGGCCAAATGACCTCATTTGCATGATTGTGTTCATAGATTGTAAGTTGGAAGAAATTATGACTTTGTTGAATTTATGCAACTTAGGGTGATTAGTGTGTATAAGTCATATTAGTTTTCCTTAAGTTGTAGAATTAAGATTCTTGACGGATGACTAATTCTTGATTAAATCTTGACATAGACCTTGACATTAGGCTTCATAAAATAATCCTAGGTGATTAGAATGTGTTTATCATTTTAATTTTCCAAAAGATTATAGGATTAGATATCTTTGACCGGAATCTAGTCAACATTTGGGTTACCAATTCATAATAATCACATCACTAGACTAAGTGGATTCATGATCTAGGCAATTTTCTTAGACTTTAGATTTTTCCAAAAAAAAAAATCCTTCTTTTAGTTATTATTTTAAAATTCACAAAACCCAACTTTTCATGTGTTTGCTAAACATTGACCGAGATTTAGTATCGAGAGTTATCGTGTCCACGGATTGATATCAGGTTCTTACCATAAGCTATATTGCTATGCGATAGGTACACTTGCCTATTGTGTGTGATTTAGTTCTTAGTAAAACCATTTTTAAAACTAAAATCTGTGTGAAAAACCCATTTAATAAATATATAGTTTCACGCACATCAAGTTTTTGGCGCCGTTGCCGGGGTCACGGTGATTTCAAGAAAAATCAGAGTTGGTGATTTAGCTTAGTTTTTAGTATAAAAATATTATTTTTATTCTATTTTATTTTATTTCACTAGTTTGATTTTTGACTCTTAGTTTTTATCAATTATTTTATTTTATTTTTCAAATTTTTTAATTTTATTTTATTTTATTTTTATTTTTTATTTTTATTTTTAACATGTTTGATTCGGTAACTCGTTTATGCATTAAGTGTGTATGTCCTCAACCCCCGAGCCAGACATTGTCGAGCCTAGATCGGAACCGGAGCGGTATTTTTTGCAAAGGTTGCAGGAGCGGTCCCGCGTTATAGCAAATACCTTCGAAGGAGACGGAGAGACCGACAATATCTTTGGCACGGGAGACACGACCATGGCGGACCAAGATGATCACCGGACGATTTCTGACTTCGCGAAACCATCACTTGGAGGATTGGAGCCGAGCATCACCCGACCGACTGTGGAAGCTAACAATTTCGAGATCAAGTCTAGTATAATCCAAATGGTTCAGAACACTGTTCAGTTTGACGGGAAGGATCACGAGGATCCTAATCTCCATATCGCGGGATTTCTAGAGATTTGCGCCACTTTCAAGATCAATGGCGCGTCTGATGATGCCATTCGGCTTCGGTTATTCCCATTCACTCTACGTGACCGAGCCAAGGCATGGCTGATTTCTCTTCCCTCGGGCTGTATTACCATTTGGAATCAGATGTCTGAAAAGTTCTTTGAGAAATACTTTCCTCCCGAGAAAACTGCAAAGCTGCGAGCTCGGATTCTTTCGTTCCAGCAGGATGATGGTGAGACGTTCTACGAGGCGTGGGAGCGGTTCAAGGATCTGATGAGAAAGGTCCCACATCACGGTTTAGAGTTATGGAGGCAATGCGAGACATTCTACAATGGTCTTGATGTGAGCGGACGACAGTGGCTTGACAGTTATGCGGGTGGAGATTTTGGAGCGAAGCGACCGAGAGAGGCGTTTGAATTGCTCGAGAAAGCAGCTAGGAAGAGCTATTCTCAACAGGCCCCAAGAGCCAAGGCACCCAAACAGGGTGTCCATCAGGTTGATTCTTATACTGCTTTGACTGCACAGTTGGAGGCCCTCTCCAACAAAATCGAGCAGATGTCTGTGAACAAAGTTCAATCTTGTTGTGAGATATGTGGGGGACCACACCATAGTGGGGAGTGTTCGATTAGGGATAGATCCGTTCACGAGCAGGTTGACTACATGGGCAACCAAAATCAGTCCCAAAATAATCCCTACAGTAACACCTATAATCCGGGGTGGAGGAATCACCCAAATTTCAGTTGGAAGTCTGGTACCACAAACCAGCAACCACTCGGATTCAATCCACGTCCCCCATTCCAAAATCAGTCTCACGGTCAGTCCTCACAGATTCGTCCTCCACAGAACCAGTTCCAAAATCAAGGTTCTAGCAGTGGGTCACAACCCGCTCCTGAAAAGCGATCCAATTTGGAGGACATGGTTGCACGGTTGCTATCTAACTCCGAGAGCCAAAGCCAGTTGGCTCAGAAACAGAATCAGTATATGGAAGACCGCTTCCATAAGCATGAGACGGAGTTGAGGAACCAAAAGGCATCGATGCAAGCCATAGAGAATCAGGTAGGACAGATTGCTAAGTTGCTTTCCGAAAGGCAACAGGGTGGCCTCCCGAGTAACACTGAGCCAAATCCTAATGCTCATGTTAAGGCCATCACTTTGAGGAGTGGTAAATCCACCACTGCACCTCCTCCACCGGCTTCCCCTTCTTCTTCTCTTCCGCCGGTGATTGAGGAGGTTGCGACTGAGATTCCTGCTGAGGTGCATTCCAGGCCAGGCCCAACAAGTACAGCACAAGCAAAGGAACCAGTCAAGGACTACACTCCTCCTGTTCCATACCCCAGCAGGTTGAAGAAGCAGAAATTTGAGGAGCAATATGGTAAATTTCTGGAATTGTTCAAGCAGTTGCACATCAATCTGCCATTTGTTGAGGCACTTGCTCAGATGCCTAAGTATGCCAAGTTTTTGAAGGACATCCTCACCAACAAGAAGAAGTTGGAGGAGTTATCTCATGTTACATTGAGTGAGGAGTGTTCTGCGATCCTTCAAAACAAACTTCCTCAGAAGATGAATGATCCTGGGAGTTTCACTATCCCATGCTTGATTGGAAGTTTATCAGTCAGTAATGCATTGGCTGATTTGGGGGCTAGCATCAATCTAATGCCATATGTTGTGTTTGAGAAACTTGGTGTTGAGGAAGTTAAGCCAACCCGAATGAGCATCCAGCTTGCCGATCGGTCAGTCAAATATCCGAGAGGTATAGTTGCGAATTTGTTGGTTAAGATTGATCGATTTGTGTTTCCTGTGGACTTTGTGATCCTCGATATGGATGAAAATAAGAATGTACCTCTCATTCTTGGTCGTCCATTCCTAGCCACTGCTAGAGCCCTCATTGATGTTTGCTCGGGCAAACTGACACTTAGAGTTTATGATGAGGAGGTGACCTTTGATATCAGAAAGTCAATGAGGCATCCACAGAGTCAGGACGATTCACTCTACTTCATTGATGTTGTTGATTCATGTATGAGTGATCCATCACAGGATGGGTGTGTTGTGGAGGTGTTTGACACCCAATTGTTAGGAGGGGAGGATGTAGACCCAGTCTCTGAGGGTCGATTTGATGAGGAGATGGTGGCATTGCTGAGCCACGATCCTGCCCCTCAGGATGAAGTGTTTGAAGTCATGGATCGCAAGGCTGAGCCTAAGGCATTACCTTCTGTTGAAGACCCACCATCTGTTGAGCTTAAGGAGCTTCCCGGTCATATGGAGTATGCATTCCTAGATGGTGAGTCTCGGTTGCCCGTTATCATCTCGTCTGCGTTGACGAGTGGAGAGAAGGCTAAGTTGCTTGAGGTTCTGAAAGTGCATAAGAAGGCGATTGCGTGGAAGATCATGGATATTAAGGGGATCAATCCATCTTTTTGTACCCATAAGATTTTGATGGAGGAGGATTTTAAGCCTGTAGTTCAGCATCAGAGACGTCTCAATCCCAACATGCAAGACGTCGTGAAGAAGGAGGTTATCAAGTTACTTGATGCAGGTTTGATTTATCCTATTTCTGATTCCCCTTAGGTGAGTCCGGTGCAGGTTGTCCCAAAGAAGGGTGGGATGACAATGATTACCAATGAGAGAAACGAGTTGATTCCTACTCGTACTGTGACCGGATGGAGAGTTTGCATCGATTACCGCAAACTGAACGATGCCACTAGGAAAGACCACTTCCCTTTGCCTTTTATTGATCAGATGTTGGAGAGATTGTCGGGCAAGATGTACTACTGTTTCTTAGATGGTTTTTCTGGGTATTTTCAGATCCCAATTGCTCCTGAGGATCAGGAGAAGACGACATTCACATGTCCCTATGGCACATTCGCGTACAGGCGAATGCCCTTTGGACTGTGCAATGCCCCTGCCACATTTCAGCGTTGTATGGTGGCTATTTTTCATGATATGATCGAGGACTCCATGGAGGTATTTATGGATGACTTTTCTGTTTTTGGGAGTTCCTTTGATCATTGCTTGGAGAATCTGAGGAAGATGTTAGCTAGGTGTGAAGAAGCTAACTTGGTGTTGAATTGGGAAAAATGCCACTTCATGGTGAAGGAGGGCATTGTTTTAGGGCATAAGATTTCACGTGACGGACTTGAGGTCGACCGAGCCAAGATTAAGACCATTGTCAAGCTTCCGCCACCCACTTCTGTGAAATCTATTCGGAGTTTCTTAGGACACGCGGGGTTTTATAGGCGTTTCATCAAGGATTTCTCAAAGATAGCTCGCCCCATGACTCAGCTTCTTGAGAAAGATGCCCCGTTCGTGTTTTCTAATGAATGCCTTCATGCATTCAGGTTGTTGAAGGAGAAGTTGGTTAATGCTCCTATCATGATCGCCCCCGATTGGGCACTCCCATTTGAGCTTATGTGTGACGCAAGCGATTTTGCGGTTGGGGCAGTTTTGGGTCAAAGGAAGGACAAGCACTTCCACCCGATTTACTATGCAAGCAAAACTCTGAATGATGCCCAGGAGCACTACACCACCACTGAAAAGGAGCTCCTAGCTGTGGTCTTTGCATTCGATAAATTCCGTTCCTATCTTGTCCTTTCAAAGACCATTGTGTTTACGGATCATGCAGCCCTCCGTTACTTGTTTAGCAAGCAAGATGCTAAACCCAGGCTGATTCGTTGGATTCTGTTGTTGCAAGAATTCAACATTGAGATCCGTGACAAAAAGGGAGCCGAGAATGTTGCAGCAGATCACCTCTCCCGTCTCGAGTGCTCAGCTTCATCAGAACTTGTGGGGTCACACATAAATGACAATTTCCCCCACGAGTTCCTTATGCACATACAGACGCAGGATGAGGATTGTCCATGGTTAGCTGATTTCGCGAATTATCTCGCGTGTGGGATTGTTTTGAAGGGCTTGACACACCAACAGAAGAAGAAGTTCTTTTCTGATGTCAAGTATTACCTGTGGGAGGATCCTTATTTGTTTAGGATTGGAGCTGATCAGATTGTGCGTAGGTGCGTGTATGGAGGTGAGGCGCACAAGATTTTGAGGCATTGTCATGAGGGACCAACTGGTGGTCATCATGGAGCGACTCTTACTGCGAAGAAGGTTTTTGACGCCGGATTCTATTGGCCCACCATCTTCAGAGACGCTCATGATATGGTCCGAGCTTGCGATGCTTGCCAAAGGGCAAGCAACATCTCATCACGGGATGAGATGCCCCAAATGGAATCCAAGTCTGTGAAATTTTTGACGTCTGGGGTATTGATTTCATGGGGCCATTCCCAACATCTCACAGTAACCGATACATTCTAGTTGCAGTCGATTATGTTTCCAAGTGGGTGGAGGCTCAAGCCTTGCCCACCAATGATGCTAGAGTGGTCGTGAGATTTCTGAAAGAGTTGTTTTCTCGCTTTGGTGCCCCCAAAGCACTCATTAGTGACCGTGGGACTCATTTCTGCAATTCCCAACTCGACAAGGCGTTGTCACGCTACGGAGTGAACCATAGATTTTCAACGCCATACCATCCACAGACCAGTGGACAGGTAGAGGTCACTAATCGGGGCATCAAGCGCATCTTGGAGAAGACGTTGGTCAAAACCGCAAGGATTGGTCGGTGAAGTTGAATGACGCGTTGTGGGCATTCCGAACAACCTACAAAACTCCCATAGGAACCACACCATTCAAATTGATTTATGGGAAAACGTGTCACCTCCCCGTTGAACTCGAGCACAAAGCCTATTGGGCGCTGAAATCCATTAACATGGATTTGACTAGTGCGGGGGAGAACCGATTCTTGCAGATTCATGAGGTTGAGGAGCTAAGGAATGATGCTTATGATAGCTCCAAGAGGTACAAGGAACGTACCAAGACGCTACACGATAGCCACTTGAAGGACAACAAACAATTCCAAGTGGGTGATCGTGTTTTGCTTTATAACTCACGTCTTAGGTTGTTCCCGGGCAAACTGAAGTCTCGATGGTCTGGCCCGTACACAGTTCGTGAAGTCTTTCCGTATGGAACTGTGGAGATTAAGCATGAGGATGGCAGAATTTTCAAGGTAAATGGCCATCGGTTGAAGAAATACTTATCCGGACCCGTCGAGCCGGCATTGGAGGTTGTCGTACTCCACCCCAAGGACTAACAAATTCGGGGACATGAGTCTAGCTAAGGACTCAGTAAACTTAGCCATACCGAGGGGTTCTCGGTGTTTAAAAAAAAAATTCTGCAGGTCTGCACGACCGTGCGACTAGCTGCACGGCCGTGCCCTTTTGCTGATGCACGACCGTGCGGCCCGTACGCACGACCGTGCAACGTGTCAGATTTCTCCAATAATTACTCCTTTTGACCCCATCTTTCCTCATAATTCGGTTTTGCAACCTCCAGATCGGTTTTCATCAATTCCTCTCGATTTTTCTCTTCCAATTCAAGAATCAAAGGTATAAATCTCCTCCAATCCTTCAATTGATCTTTCTTTTCAATGAAATTCCTAAACTTCTTAGATTTGTCCAAATTAGGGCTTGTAAATACACCATTTTGTTTATATTTGTTAGGATCTGTAGAAATGTTGTTAATTCTTGGGTTGTTGATGGAAAATCTCGTGTTTGTTCGACTTTGATTTCGGTTCTACACAGTGCACGACCGTGCGGCTATATATAGCACGACCGTGCAGATCGATGGTGCAACCCTTGCACTGCCAGTGCAGACCCAAAATCAAAGGTGCACGACCGTGCGCTAACCACGCACGACCGTGCTCAACGACAGTGCCACATTTGCACTGCCCGTGCGATGAACAAACTTACGAGGTGCACGACCGTGCATAGACCTGCACGACCGTGCGGTTTGGCAGTGCAACCCTTGCACTGCCTGTGCATAGGTCATTTTGAGGGTGGCACGACCGTGCCTTAGACACGCACGACCGTGCGCCTAGGCTGTGACAGCCCTGCACTGCCAGTGCATGCGTCATTTTGGGTTGGCACTGCCGTGCAAGTTTCTGCACGACCGTGCATGTGTCCAGATCAGCCCAGTTTTTGTTCCTTTTTCGTTCGATTTTTTTTCTTTCTTTTTCTTTTCGTTCTTGGAAACTAATTTTTTTGGGAATTTTCTTGAACAGATGGATCACCCTTTCCTACGATTTGATCCGAACGACGAGCGAGACGCCCCATGTATTCCCATGCTGCATTCTTTATGGGGGCGTAGGCGCCAGATCGAGCCGATGAAGTGCCTTAGTTGGGACTTAGTGGTCAGTCTTAATCAACAAACACGTCTTCAGCAACTGATCACCGAGCCGTGGTCCCGCCTTTTTTATATTAACCGTCCTCAATACCGTGAGCTGATCTTGGAGTTCTTTTCGTCATACTCCTTCAGTTTCCCTTCCCAAGATGTTTACCGAAAACGTTTTGGATTGACTTTCCGCTTGGGGGGATGCTGGAGGAAACTTTCGGTCGCACAGTTCGCGACTAGGATGGGTTTATATACAGAAGGAGAGTTAGCTTCAGAAGTGTTTGATGGATTGCACGACTTCGAGGACGAGATTGAGAAGGCCACGTTTTGGGCCGATGTTGCTGAGGGGGTTTATGATCCCCGAAGAGCGAAGGCCACAAAACTTCGTGACCCGCTGCACAGGTTCGTTCATCGGATACTTGTAGGTATCATCTTACAGCGAGGCGATAGCTTGGGCAATGTGCCCACTAGAGATTTGTTTTATCTCTACTGCTTGGTCAGGGGCATCCATTGTAACATTGCCCATTGCTTAGCCTTCTTTCTGACTACCAGTTAGGGCAAGCTAGCGTCCAGCCACATTTGCGGGGGCGCCTACATCACTCAGCTGGCTGATTCCTTTGGGCTTCTGACCGAAGAGAACATCGCCGGCTTCACTCATGTATGTGATACATCCCCGCTTGATATGCGAACTCTTCGTTACATGAAGATAGTGGAGCAGACGCCGGTCGGGATGCGGTTGAAGGGTGGGGATGGTCGGATCTGGGATCCAGTCCCTGAGGAGAATGACGAAGAGGAGGACGAAGAGGAACACGAGGAGGAGAGGGGCCCCGAAGGAGGGGGGCCACATGGTATGGGACTTGGGGGTTTTGACTACGGGTATCCCCCCAATGATGAGTTTTTGGACTTTGCACCCACTCATGGTCCGGACCCCCCGTCCAATCTGGACTTGTGGCACCGATTTTCGGGATTGCAGGTGTCCCAGGAGGAGCAGCACGCTGAGCAGCAAAGATTTAATCAGCGTATAGATAATTTTCAGACTGAGCAGACCAGGCAGTATGATTTGCTGCATCAGATACAGGACGACCAGAGACGGAGCTTTGAGTGGCTTTTTGCGTCTCATCAGTCGGCTGCGGCTTTTCATCAGTTCGATGTTTCTGAGCCACCACGGTTTGACTATGGCTATTCTTCAGGTGGTGCGCAGAAACGTTCCAGGGGAGGTCATGATAGAGAAGCGAGCGGTTCGGGACCGCATGATGATGAGGAGGACTAGTCTGATGTCCTCCCTCCCCCGCAGTTTAGTTTAGTCTGATGGTTATCTATATTTTTGAGAGTTATACATTTTGCTGTACGTATTAACTCTGTTTAGTGTAGTTTTTATTTTTTATTTTTTATTTGGGTTGTAAACAATATTTTTGGTTGGTTGTTTTATGGATTGATGGATCTGGTGCTTTGGTTTTGGTCTCTTGGTTGTTGTGAGTTGTTACTTTCCGCTTTGTTTCGTAGATGATTTTCAGTGCAGGTACACGGCATGTTCTTATCGTTGCACGGCTCAAGCAGATTTTACACGCCGGTCTCTCCAAAGACCCGTAGGGAAGTCTTATTCCTTTTCACATTCGTGCAAGATCACTCTTATTTTTCGCATGTTTTTGTTGCACAATAGGGACATTGTGCAATTCTAGTGTGGGGAGGGGTATACTTTCGGGGTAAACGTTTATTGTTGATATAACTTTGTTTGTCCAAGAGTAATAAGCATTTTTGCAAAGAACCTTTTATTGTTTTTGGTGCAATTAATTTGTTTTGTAATCAACAAGTTAAGCAAACAAGTTTTTTGATAATTAAAACGAGGCTTGTTTTGATAAAGGGTATCTTAATTTGGAATTCTTAACAAGTGAAATAAAATTTTTTGTTTCATCAATTGTGATTAGACGAAAGGAGGAACTACAAGTTATATCTTATATTTTTACCCATTCCTTCCATTTTTTGTGAGCATTTGAAACCTTGAACGTTAGTAGTCATTGCATATTTTATGGATTGAGTGTGCCGGATGTTTCATTCAAATTAATATTTGTTTAAAACATACATCTCCATAGTCATAAGTTTGAAAAAAGTTGTATTTAATCAAGGCCTTAAAACAAACCCTCATCACCACTTTCTTTATCAACCCATTTCTTTTATTGAAATCCAAATTCAATGTTGGCAAGGAGTTCTATTTCCTTTTAGTAGTTCTTGTGGAACAAATAATTAAGCAACATAATGTTTGCTTGTTGATGTATATAAGTCAAAAAAAAATCTCATTTAAGCCAAAAAGGCTTAGTAGTATATATTTTGTTTTCAGATTCTTAGCCAACGGATTTCCCTTATCTCAATCCTTCTATCCCCAACCATCATCCAATCCAAACACAACCCGATAAAAGGCCTTTGTATTAAATTATGCTTTGTTTTTGCTAATTTAAGAGTTGATTTTTATTACAAATATCATGTTTGTTGATCCATTGTCTTGGCAATTGAGTGTTCTATACATACACATTACATGTATGAATCCGAAATAAACCGAGTATGTGTGAACATTGTGAGAAATATAGGATGTAACATGTTAGTGAATCCTCTTGTTTATAAACTCTTGATGATAATTTTAATTTTATTTTCTTGCTAACAACTTCAAATTTGGTAAACCTTTGAAAAACAATCTAAGTTTTTGATTATTTGATTCATCTTTGCTTACAAGTTGATTTTTGCAAATTGGTTTCACCAATAAGGTTCATTGTTTGCTTGAGGACAAGCAAAGCTCAAGTGTGGGGATGTTTGATATACTTTAATTTATACATATTATTCGACTCAAATTCCCCCGGTTTTAACGTTAATAACATGCAAATTCATTCACAAATAGTCCTAATTATTGTTTTTGTGAATTTGTAGGATAAACGGCCTTGCTCGGAAGAAAATCAAGCTTTGAATGGAATTTCAGCATTTTCTGAGCAAATTCCCAGATGTGCACTGTCATGCCAAATCTTGCACTGGCAGTGCCGACCCATGCACGACCGTGCAACTAGGCAGTGCTAGCCCATGCATGGCAGTGCTGGCCTCTGCACGACCGTGCACAATGTTGCACGACCGTGCAAGCTAGCCAGTGCCGGGCCAAAGCAAGGCAGTGCCGGGCCAAATGGAGGTAGTGCCGGCCATGACGACTTGCGCACTACCGTGCGACTTTTGGCACGACCGTGTCTGACACCTCGAGTCAATTTTCGAGACTTAGCTGAAAATGGCAACTTCGGCAACCGTCCCAGACCAAAAGTGAAGTACTGTAGCACCTTGCACGACCGTGCACCTATGGTGCACGACCGTGCCAAGTTCCAGAATTTCTATAAATTCAGCTTTTCACCTCATTTCAAGTGGTTGGACTTCCTGGAGCCAAAATACCTTCTGTTCAGATTTCTTGAAGCTGTCTAAGGGAGATTGTGAAGGTCTTGAAGATCCAAGGAGCATCTAACACCATCTTGTTTCAATCCTTGCTTGCTAGTGGTTTGCATTTTGTTATTTTAATCATGTCTCTTGTTAATTCTAGCTACTTTGTTATTGTTCTTGTAAGCCTTATGGGCTAAACACTTCATTGTCTAGATTATGATGAAGCTTTTGTTTATGTGATGATGATTTTATGAATTGGTCAAATGGGTTTATGTCAAGATTCAAGATGAAGTTATGATTGTATTCCAACGATGTTGTAAATTTGTGTAGGTTGATTAGTGTTCAAGAATGATGAATGTTTAATCATACTATGTTGGAAAACCATGATCAAGCATTTGTTTATAATCTTACAACTTGTTTTTAAGATTATGCCATGAGATTAGGAATGATAATTGGTTTCTTGAATGTTATAAAACTTGCACAAGTATACTTTCTTTCACTAAAGTTTGGAAAAACCATGGTGATATTATAATTTGTTGAATATGATTAACATGTGAGTTAGGAAATTATGGCCAAATGACCTCATTTGCATGATTGTGTTCATAGATTGTAAGTTGGAAGAAATTATGACTTTGTTGAATTTATGCAACTTAGGGTGATTAGTGTGTATAAGTCATATTAGTTTTCCTTAAGTTGTAGAATTAAGATTCTTGACGGATGACTAATTCTTGATTAAATCTTGACATAGACCTTGACATTAGGCTTCATAAAATAATCCTAGGTGATTAGAATGTGTTTATCATTTTAATTTTCCAAAAGATTATAGGATTAGATATCTTTGACCGGAATCTAGTCAACATTTGGGTTACCAATTCCTAATAATCACATCACTAGACTAAGTGGATTCATGATCTAGGCAATTTTCTTAGACTTTAGATTTTTCCAAAAAAAAAAATCCTTCTTTTAGTTATTATTTTAAAATTCACAAAACCCAACTTTTCATGTGTTTGCTAAACATTGACCGAGATTTAGTATCGAGAGTTATCGTGTCCACGGATTGATATCCGGTTCTTACCCTAAGCTATATTGCTATGCGATAGGTACACTTGCCTATTGTGTGTGATTTAGTTCTTAGTAAAAACCATTTTTAAAACTAAAATCTGTGTGAAAAACCCATTTAATAAATATATAGTTTCACGCACATCAGTGCATTACACAGGTTTAAGCATTCACAAATGTTTGAAACAACTGTTTGAACAAAATGTTGCAGATAACATAATCACACATGCATAGTCATGATAGCTAGTCATTTATACTATTTACATAAGTGGTCGACACCGAAGCTGACTGTTGCATGCTAACGCATGTTTTGTCTTGCCACTATTGTCTAGCACAAACAATAGTAATGTGAATTGGCTAGTCAAACACTTGCGTAGATCCCATCCACCAAGTGAGGTTTGTCAAACCTAATAGATCTATTTCCAACTACCACGCTTTGCACTACGGCAAACTAAACGGTTCGAAATGTAAGGACTTGTAATGCTATGTTTGCACTCAATGTAAATAGCTAACTCATGCAAGTGATATGTATCTAAAAGTGTTTGTTGCACATGTTTTCTCCCCCAAAACAGTTAAAATAAGAAAGGGGCCGTGTACGCACCTTTGATGGTAGCAGAATGATCAAACACACGTGAACTCGCGTAAATAATCCTCTACGAAGAATCTGTGTTTAAACAATAACTTAGTGTTATTCGGGATGTCGTTTTATGCTTGAAATCACATACGTGTCAACACACGTATGTTAGAGTGTTAGGAATATACATACGTATGTACGCGTGCCTTTGAAATCGTTTAAATAAAACCATATATGATTTTATTTAAATAAACGTAATTGTACGCAATTACGTTTTTCGGGTTAAAATGTAAATTTTATAATTCTAATATGTTCGGAATTGAATTATGGTTCTAACGCAATTCGAACGGATCGAAACGGAATTAAAACGAGTGAGTTACGGGTTAAAAACCAAAAATTGGTTTTTAATTACAAAAACCGGTTGGGCCGGGTTTGAACCCGCGACCTCCCGGATCACACGCTCGCGCCCAAACCATCTGGACTAGCTTAGTTTTTGTAACATAGAACCCAATTCAATTCTTTTAATCCTCAAATCAATGTGGTTCCCCTTTTGAATACTTAAACCGAACCAAAACTACCCAATTGAACCTCGAACCGAATTCGATCGATCCTCAACCCATTGGGGTTTTGTTCCTGTGATCTAGTTGAGTCTAGGGACTGTTTTAATTTGATTATCAACCAAAAACATGATCCAATTCATGATGTTCGTAGTTTCGAACATGGATATTCAAACATCCTATTCAAATCGGTTAAATTCGTTTATGATAACTTCTAAAATCATAGGGTTTTCATTAAACATAACATTTTGAAACTTTCGGTTCCACTTAATTTGAATAACGATTTCGTTTAGGTCGAGATCCCCAAAAACGTTTTTCTTATTAATCCTAATGATCGAAATCCTTAAATTTGTTGTTTTAACATCCAATTAACCTAGGACTTAGCTTAGTCGGAACTTTCTGGAACTTCGTTTAATTTGGTTCTCAAGCCGGTTTTGATCGAAACCCCCAAATCATTTTGGGTTAAGAACCCTAAAACATGATCATTAACAATTCACTATAACCTCATGAAATTGTTACATGTATTTCCTTAAACGCATTACTCTGAAACTTTCTATGTGGTTTAATTCAACTATTAATCCATTTAAACAAGAAACCCCCAAATTCGTTCATACAACAAACCCTAGATCTTGATCTCCTACAATTCGATGATATGATTCAAAATTAACATAGATTTCTTCTTGTTCGGACTAGTCTGAAACTAACAACAACATCTAATTTGATTTTAAAGCTCGTTTGATTAAAAACCCCCAAACCGTTTTTGATCATGAACCCTAGTTATTGAATTCGTAGAATTCGATACTGTTGAACGAAATTATCTTAGGGGAATGTTAAGTCATATGTTTTAGGTGGTGTAGGAACAATTACTTACTTGTTTTGATGTCGAATGAAGTGGATCGACTTCTAGGTTGTTCTTCGGCCGGCTCTAGATCGAATTCTCCTATCCGAGACTTGCTACTTCGAATTCTTGTGTGCACTGGATCCTAATGAAGCCGATTATGAGTTCTGTGGGTGCAATTGTGGTTCTATTACTCGAATTGTATCAATTTTACTTCCACCATTGACGGTTACGACTTGTGAGTGGTTATTGGTTTTAATTCGACCAATCATGTACTGATAACGGATGATTAACCATTAATCATCACCATAATGAGTTGCTAGAGAGTTTAATTCGGTTATTAACACCAAATTAACACGAATTTAGAATTTTGTTTGCAACTATGGCCGAATTTTGACTCTCAAAGTCAAAATTGAGACTTTTATTGAATTGCAACCTTAACCCTTGAAGTTTTAACATTCTAAGACTGCTTTTGATCAATTACCACCCCTCTAGTTTGATTTTAAATGATTTCACTTCATTCCGGTTAATTTCTGATTAACGGGATTAACCACGAATTTGCCGGATTGTCACACATACTTTCTTTTGACATAATTTCATTTTTTATAAAGATACTAGGTAGTCCATGACCGTTGCTGAGATCGACTAGGCCAAAGCTATTACGAACAAAGTGACTTTGGGTGAAACCTGAAAATTTCATGTAAATTGCAACACTTACAATTACTTATTCACATTCACATTCATTTCATTTCATTTAATTAGGATTAATTAAGTGAGTCAAACATAAAAAACTGCGAAACAATAGTTCGGGGAATTATCGAATCGTACACTACATATTGATTGTGATAATCAAATATGTCGAACACAAACGCAATTCCAAAACGATAGTTCGAGGTATTATCGAATTGAACATTACACATTGATTATGATTAATCAAGTGTGCAAACGTTTCGCAAATTCGAGCACAAACAACCATGAATCGGTAATTCGAGAAATTACCAAATCACACACGAGTCTTGTTACACAAATGTTGGTAAACTAACAAAACAATAATGAGAACAAAAGAACATGTATATACGTCAGGGGCGCATGTTACATGGGACCGTGGGGGGGGGGGCACCGCCCCCTATTTTTTCGCTTACTAGTGTACATTTTCCGATTCGTAGCGTATAATTTAAAAAAAAATTATTTCGCCCCCCTGAAAAAAATTTACCCTATGTTCGCCCCCCTAAAAAATTATTAAAATTTTTTTAAATAATTTATAAACAATTAAACATATAAAATCAAATTAATTAATTAACTAATAACTATTAACTATTAACTATTAACTTAATTTATTTTTTGATTCAATTTAATTAATAGTATACAAACATTTAAGAATTAAGCCCAACTGTGAATTCCAGCCCAACCCATTTCCCACTTTAATTCTTTAAACCCAATTCACCAATTTACAATTGTAGTCGGACAGGAAAAGAAGAAAAAAAAATCCCGACCTTGCTTCTTGTTGCTGCGTCGCCCGACCTTCCCACTCGTCCAGACCCTAACTGGCCAGCCACGGGCCCCCAGCAGCACCACCGAGCACCTGCGGCCCTGCCTCTTGCCTCCCTGCCGACCTGCGACCCTGCCTCCATGCCGACCTGCGCCTCCTGGCCACTGCCGCCTGCGGCCCTGCTTTAGCAGCTTAGCTTGTTCCTTCATGCGTGAACCAGGTAATAAATTCAGCCTCTCACCTCTTCCTACTTGTTGTTACTTGCTTTGATTAAGTTTTTGAGTAGTTTAATTGTTGCTTATTGTTAGTGAATGTAAACATTTAGATTTTAGGGTTTTGATTTTTGTTCAAATATTTTACAGAATTATTGGTATAAATTTAGTGTAGGATTCTTGGTATATCATGGGGAAAGGGAAAACTATTGAATCATTTTTTTAAAAAACAAGTTGTTGATGAAGAGAGTGATAAGGCACGTCAAGAGAAACAAAAACGTCAAAGATGTTCAACTAGTGAGCCGGATCATCCGGTTAATGAAGTGAATCTTAACCATGGTATTCCAAATGGTAATGAAGTGGTTGCTAACAATTTAGAAAGAGATCCGGCTAAATGAATGCAAATGTTTGATCGTCCGGTTAATTTAAGGGAACAAGTAAGACTGCTTATTTGAATTTAGGACCATACCGAATCTATCTTAAAGAGTATACTAAAGATCAAAAACAACGTAGATTCATAAATGCTTAGTTCAAGATGTTTCTTAATGCTTCATATTGTTTTCTTTGCTATTTGTTCAATGATAAACCAAATGTGCACAGTGGATATGATGCATTTACAGTTAAAGGTTTTAACAATTGGAAAAAAGTTAATGATGGGAAAAATTGTGCATTCTTGAACCATATTGATTCTTCTCAACACAGAAATGCTGTGACTTATAGTGAAAATTTGCTAAACCAAGCAACACACATTGGAAATGTCTTTGAAAAACAAAGTCAAGAACTAATATTAAAGAACCGTTTACGATTAAGTTTGATGTTCAAAAAATTCGTGGTCAAGGCTATGATGGTGCTAGTAACATGAGAGGAAAATGGGAACGGATTACAAGCACTTGTTCGTGATTATTGTCCTTGTACATATTATGTTCACTGCTTTGCTCAAAGGTACAACTTGCCTTGGTTTCGGCTTCAACTGAAATTATTCCAGTAAACCAATTCTTTTCAAACTTGGTTTTTACTATTAATGTTGTTTGTGCTTCTAGTAAGCGTCATGATGAGTTACAAAAGGCAAAGGCAGATGAGATTCAAAAGTTGTTAGATTTGGGTGAAATTGGATCGGGATTTAATCAAGTTAGGACATTAAGTAGAGCTGGTGATACACGTTGGGGTTCCTATTTTAAGTCCGTTTGTAGTTTGATTGAAATGTTTGATGTTACTCGAGTTGTTCTCCAGGGAATTATTGAAGACTTATCTCATACTACTCATTCACAACGTGGGGATGCTGATACAGCTTACGGTTACTTGCAATCATTCGAGTTTGTGTTTATTCTTCACTTGATGAAGAAACTAATGGGAAAAACCAATGATCTTTCTAAAGCACTACAAAAGAAATCCCAGGATATTCTTAATGCCATGGAGTTAGTTTCATCAACAAAGGATAATCTGAACACTTTTAGAAACAATGGATGGGATTCTTTTTTTGCAAAGGTAACTTTTTTTTTTGTAATAAAATTCAAATAGATTTGCCAAATATGGAAGCTCTATATACTTCAACTCGGTATCGACCTTGGAAAAAAGATCTTCATGTTACATTTGGACATTATTACCGAGTAGATTTGTTTAATGCCACATAAGACAAACAACTACATGAGTTGAATATTAGATTTAACGAGGAAACGATCGAGTTGTTATCTCTTAGTTCAAGTTTAACTTCAAAAGTGATTAATGTTGATGAGATTTGTCTTCTTGTTGAAAACTATTATCCTCAAGATTTTAGCGATCAAGAGAATATTCTGTTGCAATATCAGTTGAAAATTTTTAATATTGAGAAGTCAAAGAATATCAACTTAAGTGGTGCATCAACAATTTCTGATCTATGCAAAAGTCTTGTGGATACTAAGAAACGTGAAACATACCATTTGGTTGATAAAGTGATTCGGCTAATTCTGACACTACCGATTTCAACTGCAACAACAGAGAGAGGGTTTTCAGCAATGAAAATATTCAAGAATCGCCTTCGCAATAAGATGTCAGATGATTATCTTGTGAATAGCTTGGTGATTTACATAGAGAAGGAAATTGCCGAAAACTTTGACTCAGAATCCATAATCGATGAATTTAAAAGTCTTAAAGGTCGTCGAGCTGAGTTGTAATCTTCTTTAAGGTACTCAACTTTTTCACTCATCATGATAATTATTTAAATCTTTGTTTGTTTTTAAAAAATCTACTTTTTATTGTTTGACGGTTCGACCCGATCCGACCCGGATAGCCTACCCGAACATTTAACTGTTAGCGTTAGGCCGTTAGGGAAAAAAATTTATATGTTGCAAACTTTCACCCCCATGCTTTTGGTCAAGCTTCGCCACTAATATACGTGATTATGTGTAAACATGAACTAAACGTTTATAATAAACGATACGAATCGAACACGATGAAAACCGGACAAACAGAATTAAAATCTGGAAACCAAGCCCAATCGGTACGTGAAGGAGCTCGGCGAAGCTCGTCCAGTACGCGATGGGTGAGAGGGAATTTTGAATTCAGCCGAAACACGTGGCGGTACGCCACGACCGATCATTTTCCAGTTTGGCGGTATGCAGCATGTACTGGAGGAGAGCCCGACTATTTTGTCCTTGGCGGTACACCATAGCTCAAAAACTCTATAAAAGCAACCCCTTTTCCTCACAACACTTTCCTTTTACCCAAACTCGAACCTCTGGCAATATACTCAACCAGATACTCCGATAAACACACTCTAAACCCCATTTGACACGTTCTTAGCCTCTTGCTTGCATTTGTTGATGCTATTGAGCTTTTGGAGCATCAAGAAAGTGTTAGGAAGCATGAAAAATCTAGAAGCATCCTCACCAGCCACCATCTCAGCTCAATAGTCCCTACTCAAGTCAAGTTTGAATCATCTAAAAGCTTCTAAGGTAGTTTTTATGGTTCATTTGTACTTAGATTGCACATGCATGCTTGTTAACCCACATGCAACTCCAAATAACACACATGCACGAATTTGTTGATGATCTTGGGAGATTATTGATGTGTGTTGACTGATTAGAAGTCTAAGAATGATCTATGTTGAGTTTTGATAAAAAGATATGAAGATTTGTGTTACTTGCCAAAAGAGAAACTTTGTAAATGCATGTGGATGATTTACCATGATCTAGACATGCTAGATAGTTTTAAATGATGATTAATGTCTATTAGAATTTATAGAAACATGTTTGATTAGTTGGATTTGTGAAAATATGGTTTTCGTTAAAGACTTGCTATTTATAGTAACTTTGAAATAAAAATAAAGGGATTTCAATGATTTGACATGAATTAATGATATGTTAATGTTGTGATATGTTTAGGAATGTTATATAAACGTATTTGGAACTTTTATTTGTGAAAATGGATTTTTAAATGAGTACTATCTAAAAATAGAAACTTTATTTAGGGAAAATTGGTAAATTTGGTGATTTGTGCCTAAATGACAAATCATGATGCTTGTATACATGCTTAATGTGTTTTAGGAACATGATTAGGAGTGTAATTTCATGAAATTTGGATTTCATGGTCAAGCTTTCCAAAAATATAAACTTTCTAAAAATAGAAACTTTCCAAAAAATATCAACCTTTCAAAAATAGAAACTTTCCAAAAATAGCAACTTTTCAAAATAGAAACTTACGTGATTATCATATTTGACTTACATGAACGATTGCTTTAAGTAGAATCGTAGGGAGTGTGATAATGTCCTACTTAAGTGTTAAGATCGATATGACACACAAATAAACAATAACACAATAAACGTGTCACTAACGATTCGTCGTGTCACTAACGATTCGTTGAATCACACAAGTCAACACAAACACTCGGTTGAGCACACAGACACTTGGAGTTGTATGGGATACAACATACCACAAAGCACATACTTATGACATATATGATTATAAGTGACCACTAGGAGGTGCTAGCACACGCGATTTGCATATACAAACAGGAACTACATTATCATGTGGGGTGAGGGCCCCTTTTCATTATTTTTGACCCCTGGTGGAAAAAACATGCATATAAACATTTTGATACAACAAACACTTTTTGGATGCATATTTCCATGCTATTATCTCTTATATATATGTGTGGCACACATCACATCAAAGTCCTTATAAACACACATCGGACCGTTAATAGCACTGGGCGCACAACGTGCGACATTTCGCAATTCCAGGTTAGAATTTCATACATTTGTCTTAATTAAATGTTATAAAGATTAAAATAATCAAAACAATACATCAACCTTTTAATATATATATATATGTATGTGTGTGTGTGTGTGGATTAGGATTGCCATGATTTGCCAAACGTAAGTTACGCTACAACAACCTACGCGAGTAAATTAAAAACGGGATCTAAGATAATGTAACTTAAGTAAATAATTTAAGTTATAATAAATTGTATATCATCTACAAAAAACAATAAAAATGGTTGAAAGCAGAATTGACAAATAATGCTCTCAGTAAAAGTTACGGTAAGCCGAAAATTTACCGTAATTATAAAATGGCCCACATAATCAGTACACCCATAGGAGGAATACTTGATATGGTTAGAAATTTTTTGGAAAATCGTGAACGTGGGCGAAAACGTAACGTAAAACGGAGTCCGTTTGAAGCGGGAATCATGAAAACAAGTTTAATGTTATACCACGCGACACCGTGTCTGGGGTCTTGCCACGTGTCCCATGAAGTGTCGAAACCTCGTTGCCTCGATTTGTGTGTCTGTTCCTATAAATAGACTTCAAAATTTCATTTTCTACGTATTCCAATCAGATATCATATTTTTCTCTAAACGTAAACACTTTTCTAAGCCCCCTTTGAAGCCATAAAAGTCTAACGAAGAACGGAACAAACATTCGGGACCGTTAGATCACATAAACAGAGCATTGTCCGAGTAAGGTTTGTGTTTAAGATTATGGTTATAATTATCTCTGTAAGTATTAGAAACTTATATAGGGTTATTTTCAAATTATTATTACTTGAGATAACTAAGATTAAGTTGATGAAACTCCACAGGTTGTTATAACAAGCTAAACACTCGTATTAGAGATAACTAAAACATAGACGTTGTGCTGCCGGTTTAGAAACCCTGAAAAGAGGGTTTATATTATATGATAAGTTTATAATCATCGTAAGATATCCATATTAATAGGATATCATTGTGAACGTGAGAAAGTAAGGATAACGGGGAAAGCTAGCTGATTGTACATTACTAAGCTAAGGTGAGTTCATGACCCCCTTTTACAGTATTTTGGTTTTCAAAACCCGAGGGATGGGGAAAACATAAAATGACATTAGAAACACTATGATTATTGTGAAACATAATGTTTTGATTCAATATTGGATTATGAAACTTGTGAAACATGAAACCTGATTTGGAATCAGGTGAAACTCTTAATGCTTTTGATACATTTTGTGAAACATGTAAACCCAGTTTTTGTAAAAAAGTTGGTTAAAACCTATGAATGCAACTTGTCGTTATTTCATGGGTTACACATTGTCGCTAAGTCCCTTATTCTATAACCGTTAATCATGGGGGAACGTGATTATTAGGAATAGATCTATTTGTGATTGACAATCCACGCCCGTGGTTCATTGCTAAAACCACGACTGGAGGTCGAGTGGGCGCTCAATAAGGCAATACCTATACAATGTCTCATGACAAAGACATTGGGAAGGGGCAATTGCACTCTTCAGTTCGGTTACAGGACCCAGGAGTTATAACGGGCTTTGTTGATTGAAACACTCGAGTGTTGTTGGTTGGAAAACAATAACATGGTTGGTTAGAACAACACAACATTGTTGATGGAAACAATGTTGCACTGGAAACGAATGTTGTACACCCAATTGGGACATGAATATTTTTGAATCTCTTTATGAAAGTACTTGATTTGATTAGATACATTGGAAACATACATTTTTTTATATTAAAACTTGTGAACTCACCAACAATATGTTGATTGTTTAAAACCATGTTTTTTTCAGATGAATAATAATACAGTGGGTGGAGGTGGGAGCTCAACTTTTGAAACCATATAGTAGAGTCTATGAGAATTAGACTTAGTTGTATGATGCGTAGCTTACTAGATATATGAAACTCTGTTTTAGCTGTTGAGACAGTTTGTAACAAATATAATTGTAACCTGGTTGTTTAATACATAAACATATGTGTCTTTTGTTATAACAATGACTGTGAAATCATGAAAGTCACACCGCATGCTTCCGCAACGGCAAGGATGTGACACAGTGTGGTAATTCTGGATAGTACTATTTGGGTCTGACAAGCCCCATCCGTCACACCTAGGAGGCCAACCCGACTGGAGGTCGGAACGGATGCAAAATTGACCAAACACTTTGTCATTGTCTTGTGATGGACATGGCAGAAGGCATGAAGTCAGCTTTGATTTCGAACCCACATATGTATAATCTATATTGACTAGCTATCAATTGATATTGCATTGTAACGATATGTAATTTTGCAGCATTTATTGCAAATATTACTGTTTACTGTAACTATAAAACATATACTCTCAACAACCATTGTGTTGACGTTGCTCGCATGTTTTCTCAGGTAACTAAGGCATGCACTCAGGAGTAGTTAGCTGAGACGGAGTCACATGCATCTATAGTGTGTCTTGGATAGTTGAAAACACTTTACATATTATGTTTTAGTTTGTAATGACATAACAACTTAAATCGCTTCCGCACTTATGTTTTTGTAATGATTGAAAACTTTTTTACTTAGCTTCCGCAACTCTGATTTTACTTAACTATTTTTATCCAAGTTATTGGATGTACGTACATAAACATACATGTAGGTCTCGCAAGTGTGACTCGAGACTGCGATCCTCCACAAATCTTCGCCACGCCCTCGGTGGTCGAAACCTTGGGGTGTGACACTTTGTATAAAGGGTGTACATAGGGAAAATCCCAGCCACTAACCCACCACTTCTTCAATATAATATGATTGCGCCCTTGCTGCTACACATCATAGGATTTGAATTCACTATCATAGTCACTGAAATGGAATTCAATTGATACGGATTGACTTGTAATATAATTTAAATTACCATATGGAAGCAAACAGATTGTCACAAGTTTGATTGTTGATTTATTACTAGATAGCAGCTTAAATTGTTTCAGCTCTCTACCATTAACTCACTTATCAAACCCCTTAACCATAATGTTTGGCAAGCGAATGCTGTAGTAGCCATAACTTTAGCTTCACGTGATGAAAGCCACGGTTGATTGAAACAGGTGACGAGCACATTACCCAAACAAAAAATGTGTCCCATAATACTCTTACATCATCCTTGTCCACATTATCATTGTTATCATTGAAAACCATCAATTCTTGATTTTCACCTGATCTATATACTATTCCAGAACACATAGTTCATTTTATGTACCACATGATATTAACCACATTGAAGTGAGCTTCTTTTGGCTCTTTCATATAATGGCTGTAACATTTGCAAATTTTCGATTATTACTTTTGTAATTCCTAAATACGTCGTTATGAGAAGCATTTCTTTTTAAATCGTTTTATTATAATACTTATATATACATATATATATTCAATTGTTTATTTAAGTGTGTTATAAAATTATTTATTTAAGTGTTTAAAACTTAAAATTTTATACATTAAAGATTAATAAACCTTTTCTTTATAATAATAATAAATGTCAAAACAAATATTTATAAGCATAATTTATGATTTTATAAACCTTATTTAAATAATAAGTTTATTAACTTTGTTAAATATTATGTTTTATAAATTCTATACAAACTTTAAAACCTAAAACTAATGGGTTTTATAATTATAAGGGTAATTGTTGGAAATACTAAAACTATTAATGTGAGGGAGGAATTTCGGACAGAAAAGGGACAAGGGGCAGAACAGGAGGGACCTGTTCTGCCAAATGCTCAAAGTTTCAGCCACCAACCCACCCCCCCTCTCGATCGGCCTGCACACCGCCGACAACCACCAAACTCCACCCCCAATCGCCTAAATCGAACATTTAATGCATCAAGCACGCTCGCCTAACTCAACAAGCTCACGATTAAGAACCGATACCCCTTACCTCGGATCGATGACCTCTTCGATCAACTTCAAGGTGCAAAATGTTTTTCAAAAATTGATCTTCGTTTGGGCTATCATCAATTACGTGTTCATGAAGACGACATACCAAAAACCGCGTTTCGTACGAGGTATGGACACTATGAGTTCATGGTGATGCCTTTTGGCTTAACTAATGCACCCGCGGTGTTTATGGACTTAATGAATCGAGTTTGTAAACCGTACCTTGATAAGTTTGTCATTGTCTTCATTGATGACATCCTGATCTATTCCAAGTCCAAAACCGAACATGAAGACCACCTTCGAACCATTCTTAAACTCCTAAAGGAAGAACAACTTTATGCCAAATTCTCAAAATGTGAATTTTGGCTTAAAGAGGTTCAATTTTTGGGACATATTGTAAATGAGCAAGGGATTCACGTGGATCCCGCAAAGATTGAAACCGTGAAGAATTGGAAAGCACCAACAACTCCTACTGAAGTTAGATCATTTCTCGGTCTAGCTGGTTATTATCGACGGTTTATTTCAAACTTCTCCAAGATAGCCTTACCACTTACTGCCTTAACTCACAAAGGCAAGCCATACAAGTGGGAATCTGATCAAGAACAAGCGTTTCAGACTCTAAAGCACAAGTTATGTAATGCACCGATCCTTACTCTTCCCGACGGAAACGATGACTTCGTAGTTTATTGCGATGCTTCGAATCAAGGTCTCGGTTGCGTTCTAATGCAACGAGGGAAGGTCATTGCATACGCGTCCCGCCAATTGAAAATTCATGAAAAGAACTATACGACCCACGACCTCGAGCTCGGTGCGGTCGTGTTTGCCTTAAAAATATGGAGACATTACCTATACGGTACCAAGTGTGTGGTGTTCACGGACCACAAAAGTCTCCAACATATTCTAAACCAAAAAGAGCTCAACATGAGACAAAGGCGTTGGGTTGAACTGTTAAACGATTACGACTGCCAAATCCGTTACCACCCGGGGAAAGCTAACGTCGTAGCGGATGCGCTTAGTCGAAAGGCGTATAATGAATCCATCGTACTCCATAGCATTCAAATCACATCGGACCTTCAGAATCGTATCCTCGAAGCGCAACAATTGTCAATCACCTCGGGCAAATTGCACGAGGAAGTACCGAATAGCGCTGAACTTCAATTCGAGACTAAGCCAAATGGTTTGGTTTACTTGCACAGTCGTCTGTGGGTTCCAAATCAAAACGAGTTACGGGGACTTATCATGCAAGAAGCTCACAAATCTCGATATTCCATTCACCCCAGTGCCGACAAAATGTACAAAGACCTTCGGGTTCAGTATTGGTGGCCGGGAATGAAAAACGATGTTGTTTTATTTGTAACCAAATGCCTTACGTGTTCCAAGGTCAAAGCCGAACATCAGCGACCGTCAGGATTACTTGAGCAACCGGAAATTCCCGTTTGGAAATGGGAAGGTATTGCGATGGATTTTATAACCAAACTCCCGCGCACTACCAAGGGTTACGATAGTATTTGGGTGATCGTTGACCGACTTACGAAATCTGCTCATTTCCTCCCTATCCGTGAAACTTATCGAGTGGAAGAACTAGCTCGGATTTACATCAAAGAAATTGTGTGTAGACATGGCATTCCTCTTAACATCATCTATGATCGGGATGGTCGTTTTATATCTCATTTCTGGCAATCATTGCAATCTGCTCTCGGGACTCAATTAAATCTTAGCACCGCCTATCATCCACAAACGGACGGACAGTCCGAACGAACCATTCAAACCTTGGAAGACATGCTACGTTGTTGTGTGATAGACTTCGGTGGGAATTGGGATTCTTACCTACCTCTTATCGAGTTTTCATACAACAACAGTTACCATAGTAGTATTGACATGGTACCTTTCGAGGCACTTTACGGTCGGAAATGCCGATCTCCCGTTTGTTGGAATGAGCTTGGGGAAGCTCAAGTCACAGGTCCTGAATTGATACAAGAAACTACAAACCAGATTTTTCGTATTCGTGAAAATCTTACTACCGCTCGAAGCCGGCAAAAGAGTTATGCCGACAAACGGCGAAAGCCGTTAGAGTTTCAAGTTGATGACCTCGTCCTCCTTAAGGTATCTCCTTGGAAGGGAGTTGTTCGTTTTGGGAAAAAGGGAAAGTTAGCTCCACGATACGTAGGCCCATTCAAAGTCTTGGAAAGGGTCGGTAAAGTTGCTTACCGACTCGATCTGCCTGAAGAACTGTCAAACGTGCATCCGACATTTCATGTGTCAAATCTTAAAAAGTGCTTAGCTGATGAAAACCTACACATACCTCTCGATGAAGTCCGTATCGACGAATCAATGCATTTCGTAGAAAGGCCAACAAAGATAGTGGATAGAGACGTTAAGAAGCTGAAAAACAAGCGTATCCCGTTAGTTTTGGTACGTTGGGATTCTAAACGCGGACCAGAACTTACTTGGGAACGAGAAGACCAAATGAAGACAAAATACTCTCATCTCTTTGATCAAGACTCCTCGTAATTAATTTCGGGATGAAATTTTCTAAAGTATGGGAGACTGTAACATTTGCAAATTTTCGATTATTACTTTTGTAATTCCTAAATACGTCGTTATGAGAAGCATTTCTTTTTAAATCGTTTCATTATAATACTTATATATACATATATATATTCAATTGTTTATTTAAGTGTGTTATAAAATTATTTATTTAAGTGTTTAAAACTTAAAATTTTATACATTAAAGATTAATAAACCTTTTCTTTATAATAATAATAAATGTCAAAACAAATATTTATAAGCATAATTTATGATTTTATAAACCTTATTTAAATAATAAGTTTATTAACTTTGTTAAATATTATGTTTTATAAATTCTATACAAACTTTAAAACCTAAAACTAATGGGTTTTATAATTATAAGGGTAATTGTTGGAAATACTAAAACTATTAATGTGAGGGAGGAATTTCGGACAGAAAAGGGACAAGGGGCAGAACAGGAGGGACCTGTTCTGCCAAATGCTCAAAGTTTCAGCCACCAACCCACCCCCCCTCTCGATCGGCCTGCACACCGCCGACAACCACCAAACTCCACCCCCAATCGCCTAAATCGAACATTTAATGCATCAAGCACGCTCGACCGACATCATCCAACTCCCAACTAGCCTAATTAATGCATTAATTTGGTCTAATCACGCGTTAAACGTTTGTTTTCATCTAACCGAACCATTAATCAAGAACCACAACTCGTATCTGTCAAATTCATTCACCATAATCAAATTATGCGCACAAGAAGCTCTGCGACCCTCCTCTGAAGCTTCCCAAAGTCTCAATTCCATCTTAGGATTCATCAAAGCTTAGGTTCGATCTCAAGAACACCCGACCCCAAGCACGCATTCGAACGCGACTTCTGGATACATTTACAGGTGATACTTATGCTTCTTAGACTCGTCTTTGAGTGTAGATTTATAGCCCTATGAATTTAGAAGCTATCAGTTGCTTGTTGGATCGAATTCGCGAAGGGAAGAAACTAGGGTTTTTAATTTTAAGAATTGGGATGAACACCATGGATTGGTTAAAACCATTTGTTTTTCAAATGTCTCAACAAAACCTCACCCAGCTGAGTGGTTAAGACACTTTGGCTGGGGAGGAAACACCCGAGTTCGAATCCCATGCTCCGCGTAGAACCGGTTTTAACCCTCTAATCCTATTTTTTTTCACTTTTAGCACATTTAAAAATTCTGAAAAATTATTAAAAAAAATTCTATAAAATATTTTATGACATTTTAAATATTCTGTATTTTTTTTAAAATCTCAGAATATTATTTTCTTATTTAAACTATTATAAATGTTATAATAATGATTTATATATATATATATATATATATATATATCATAATAAACTATGAAAAATATCTAGAAAATTCTAAATAACTCCTTTTTCAAACTTTTTTTGATATTCATAATAATATTTTAATAGTATTAATTATTTAATTATCATTAATGGTTTAAAAATCATTATTTTTAATTTATAAAAACATATTAATGTGTAAAGTCTTTAGAAAAATATGTATAAACTTTCTGTTTATATTAAATCATTTTATCACTTTATTTTTATAAAATTTAAACTAAGGTTCATTTTAATAATTATAATTGCAAATATTATTTATGTAAGCCTTGTATAACTTTATTTATATTCTAAACAAATTTTTATAAAATTTATTTTATAAGGTGTTTTAACTTAAACTCTTAAGTTATTAAATTTAGAATACTTTGTTTTAATTTTAAAATTTATTTGTTGAACTTATAAATATCCTAATTATTGTATAACTTTATAAAAGTCTAGACTTAATACTTAGCGACTTGTAGAAATATTCTTATATGCTTATTCAAAACAGGTTGACAAGAGTTTGCTACTACACAACTAGTTTAAGTTGTATTTTTGAGACTTCTTAGCAAACATGTGAGTTTTCATATCCCCTTTTTAGTTTTACAATACTTTGGGGCTTTCACACATGTCCTTATTCAAAAACTTAGAAACTTATATCTTTTGATACTTATGCAAACTATGGAATGCCTATCTAGTTGAAATGCTATCATGTGATGAGCTTGTGTTGTATACTTGTTGCTTATGTGCTTTGTTGATCTTATTTGCTACTTGAAATCGTAAACGTAAACGTATTCTAGTACTTGGCTTCCTAAGAGAGTCGCGCTCTCTTCGCGTGTGAATTCCGTGTTAAAAAGGACCGGTACACCATTTTATACATACTTGTTTCATATGCATGCATAACTTTCATACTTGTAGTCATTTGAGTTTGCATACTTTTATACTTATGCTATCAAAAATATGACTACTCACCAACTATTCATTTAGTTGACTTTTACTTTACATGTGTGACATGTTAAGTGAAGAATCATATTGCTAATCTAGGAAGAATGGACTTAGATAGTTTATCAAAAGACTTATGTTTTTATTTTGTATTTGACATTTGAAATTTGTATTGTATTGGTTGTGTTAGACTTTGAAATTTGGTAATTTGAATTATGAAACTTTAAATTTTATATCATGAGCCTTTGAACAATCTTTCACATATCATGCCTCGACGTATTCCGCCACCGGTCGGGGTGTGACAATGGCTTACCATACTAACTGAATATGAAAGGTCTAGTCTTGTGTGAAACAAGTATCGTAAACACCCTAAGAAATCAACATTTTTTATTTCTTGTTCTTTACATAGTCGTATCCAAGGTTCCATTGGACATTGTGTTGAGTTGCATTCAAGGAAGCTATTATCCCTAAAGATATTCTTTGCATAACCCTCTTGTTTGCAGGATTTCGTTCAAGGTATGGATAACTTCTATCCCTAGATTTCCTTCATGTGTTCTTTTAATGATGTGATGCCTTCAATTCTTGAACATGTCATAACAAGATCATCTACATATACTCTCACTATTAGCGAAGGGTGAACATCATTGAACATCATGTGTTCTTTCTTCGATATACTTTTTGATCATGTGAACATCATTGAAAGTTCAAACCCTTTATAGTGTTGTCTAGCATGGTATTCCAAGCTCTTAGAGCTTGTTTTAAGACATAAAGTGCCTTACTAACATTGTATACATTTCATTCTTGCCCCTTTTTTTGCAAATCCCTCTATTTGGATGGCATAAACTTCTTCTAAGCCTCCATGTAAAAACACATATTTTACGTCCAAATGGTGCAATTCCCATTGGTTACTTATTGCCAAAACAACAAGTAATCTCACTGTATCCATTCGTACAACAGGTGCAAATACTTCATCATAATTCCCCCGTGTTGTTGCACATAACCCCTTAGCAACAAGATGAGCTTTGTGTTTGTCTATAATATGCATTTCTTTCTACTTTATATACACATTTTAATCCAATTTTCTTAACTCCCTTCTAATAATAAACAACGTTTCTTCTTCCATTACGTGAACATTATGATTGACCTTTTTGTATAGAAAAAAAATCTTCATGTTTGTTTGGCATTATTAGAACACATAAGTTTCTTAAGGAGTATTTATTTCAACTGTTTGGTTGTAGTGATTGAATGATTTTGTTCAAGAGTTGGCCCTTCAGGGCTACTGGTTGTGTTTCTGAAATAGGCTGAAGAGTGAAGAACCCTCTAGTGGTTGATAATGGTATGTTGGGCATGCTGCCATGGGAGTTTGAATAATATAACTGGAAAAACAATCGATAACTGCCCGAACTATGACCGAATTTAACAGAAACTGACTTTAACCAACGTATATGGTTAAATTAAGCTATTAACCGACGTGTTATGACTATGGTTAAGCCAAAACATTAATCGTCTTTACCCAAAATGAACCGAATATTGTATATTTGTGTTTTTTTTGAATATTTCTGTATATTTTTTGAAAGTATGGTACAGGTCAAAGTATAGAAGGCATGACATAGCTTTTTATTGGTTAAAGATATTATGGGTCATATATAAACCTAAATATATCACGATATCATCTATGGTCATGTTGTTTTCACTTTTTGGGTTCATTTTAGTCATTCCAAAGTTTTACGAGCTTTATTTATATTTTCATCATCAATATATCTCTGATCTACGAGCTTATCTACAAGTTTTGACTTTTGAGTAACTTTCAATAATTTCTTTACTTAACCGAATTTAACTATAGCCTAAGGTTAACCGATTCATGGTTAACTCACGAATCAGTTATGCTTATGAATATGGATTTAAAATTAACGAAAGCATTGTTTTGGTTACAAAAATGGTCACAACCACACCATGCTCAACCCTAAATGACTCAAATGATTAAGAGAAGACACTTCTCACAAGCAGTGACAGAGGGTTTAAGGGGCCCGGGGGTGCCCCGGCCCCTGCCTTTTTTTGGTCAGAAGTCTCGATATAATAGTTTTCGGTTGAAAAATTTTATAGGTATTGAGTCTGGCCTCTTCCGTTTTTCTTCATAAAATTCCTTGGGCCCCATTGGATTTTAAAAAATAATAAAGTTGAATTAATATTGTAAGTTTTAACATTACCTTTAAGGGTTCACAGCGTCGGTTGTTATCTTTATCATTAGCCGATCTTGAGTTTAAAGCTTGTTCTGGGCCATAAAAATTAAAATGGGCCTTAACTATTGAACATTACCTATTTCAATAATGTCTTCACAAAGGAAACTGATGAGAAAAGGAAATTACTGAGAAGTTTGATATGGAGTGTATAATCAAAGAGCTTAAAGGTCGTCGCGCTGAATTGTGATTTTTCTTTCAGGTACTCACCTTTTCGTCTTAAACATTTAATGTTTTGTTTGATACACACACACACCTATATTTTTTGAGTGGAACAAATATTTGATATTCTAAACTTTAAATTGTTTGATCCGACCCGAATTATCATGTATTGACCCGATTTTTTAGCCCGAAACATAGTGATAAAGGAAAAAAAAATTGCCCCATAACTTTCAGCCCCCTCGGACATACTTTTCAAGCTCCGCCACTGCTAACAAGGTCATATAAAATGTGCATGAATTTAAATCAGATTACACAGTGTTAAGTTTGAAAGGGTGCATTTAAGTTTTGTGAAATCTAATTGAAAAACATATCGATTTATGTGACGGAATCCACATCCACAAATCATTACATTATATTTGTTTCGAGTTACCTAATTTCATTGAAAGGAGAGGAAAACACAATTATGGTTCTAATTAAGTCCTACATTTATGAAGAAAAATAGAATGTGATCTCAAGTAGAGGGACACAAACCTGTTATTTTTTTTAATTGGTTATACTTTTGATCAACAAAGTCAAGAACCAGATAGAGATGGAATCGGTTTCGGTTAGATTCGGGCTTTTAGCCGGGTTTTATCGGTTTTTTATTAGGTTCGGTTATGGTTTTTTGTCGGGTAAAGATAGAACCGATTGCGGTTCTCTTCTGATTTATTTGAGAAACAAGACTCATCTGTACACATTCAAGTAGGATTGGTTCCGGTTCCGGACTTTCGGATAGGGTAGTCAAGTCTGGCTCCATTACCGTTTTTTCCCACCTCTAATATTAAGGAAACCAGCCTAGATTTTCCTATCAAGGTATGTAATACGGTCTCATTTTGATCAACTTATTCAGACTCACACTAAAGATTTCCAAGAATTAGCATAGACCCGTTTTGACCCGCTATCGAAATATTACAACACAATGCCAGCAATTTTATATTTCAAGTTCTTTTTACAGATATAACATATCTAATTCAAAATCATATAAATTACACAATTATTTAAACATCCCTTAACATGTGAATAATAACTTTTCTGTATAAATATAGAAGTAACGAAACCATGAAAGTCATCAATTCCAGACGAGACAAAGGTCTGTACAAACAACACTAGTCGACTCATGTGCAAAATGTAACCTCTAAACAACCAAAAAACCTATCCAACCAACATAAACTACTTCGCACAACTTGACCTGAAACCTGTCAAAAGAGTGTTGCCTCACAAGCTCTTAATATCATCCACTCGGTCTATAACATCCATAGCCTTGATCCGATCGATATCAAAGTTAATGACCGGAAGAGATGAAGGTCTCTTGATAGGAAATGGGTCCCGTTTAATTTCCCGGGTTGGTGAATGACTACTGCTTTTAGTTAGCCTATGTTGCTTGCTTAACCGGCTTCGGGTGTCAAATTCTTGACTTTTGCTAATTCCAGGGGTCCGTTTTCTTTTGCTAACATCTTGAAGCATTTCTTGGTCTGCGGCTGTGAGTGCTGAATTGGGCTGCTTAGGTGACAGTTGAATTGTTTTTTTATTTGGGGAACGAATCGGGGATTTTGCAGGTGATTTTATTCCACTGTTTATAGCCTTTGATTGGCAGATGAGATGTTGAAGCAAAATGAGTAATTTTATAATACATTCTTCAGTTTTTTCCTTATCTGCATGGTGGAGAGTCTCTATTTTTAATGAGTCAACCGGGCAAGACGATATTTGGTTTGCCTCAGACCTACAAGAATTTAATTAGCGGTTTGAAAGAAGCATGGTGCTGACTTTGACCCATTTACTTATAAACGGGTCGAACTTTAGGCCATGTATCATCTCTAATGAGCAAGAGGTTAACCGAAAAATTATTTTTAAAGCATAAACTTCCAACATTATTTTAGTTTAATAAATTAAATGATTCTAGAAATAATATAACAATAGTAATTATATTAGTTAACTGAGTTTGACCCGTACCAAAGAATGATCAGTTTGACACGTTTAACCCCACCCGACTTGCCCATTTTGCCACGTCTAGAAAAGAAGAACGAAAATACAACTTACCCAGTATTTGCCCATTCTCCAACCCAGCCAAAGCCATGATGAGCTCTGTATTGACCAGATTTCGTGTTCAAATGATGCAAGATTAGCAATTAATAAATAATAAAAAATATATAAAACCATAACTTCAACAAATATTCTGATATCTGGACAAATTTAGAAATCAGGGGATCGTTTGGATGTGTGTTGTAGTTGATGAATGCAAATTCAAGTCGTGATTGTTCAATAATGGTTTTCTTATGATGTAGGGTAAAAATAACCTCATCAGAAGCACGATGGGTGTTGCTATAAGGAAAGTTATTATTTCATAAAACATAAAATTATCTTTCAGCACTTGTGATTATCTGATTTACTCATTCTCTGGATTTGATTATCATGAAGCTAAAATCACTTTATGAATGCACATCCAAACACACCTAAATGCCCCATTTTGATACAGTTGTTCAAGTTAAGTTGAGGTTTGATTGCGTATTTAAACAGATTAAAATGCATTGATTGAGAAAATTGTAAGATTATCAAAATGTCCCTCACTTTAAGCACCTGATTATCTGATCAACTCATTATGGGGTTTTGTTTCTTGAAGTCACTATAATCATCTAAAAACTTCACATCCAAACACACCAAATCGCCCATCTCTTTTTTGAAATTCCAGACAAGAGTATAATGAAATCACGAGCACAAGAAAAAAGTGGTTAAAAGTGTCGAGAATTACTTGGTTGTGTTTGCTGCAATTGGAACAAGCCATTGCAGAATTTTCTCCATCTCTGCTTTAATTTCAGGAATGGTAAGCTGCAATAACAGAATTCCAGTTAACGAAAACAATTTGCTACAAATCTAAATTAAAAAACAATAGAAAAGATTAATACTAAATATCAATGGAGAATATTTTTTTTGTTCATATGGTTGAAAAATTACTCTTACAAGACTTGAGTAGTACACTTTTAATGCCCAATCAATATTTGCCAATTAAACACTAATGAATTGCTTCCTTTTATAGTTTTAGCAGCCTTTACTTTCCTATCTAGATTAAATTCTTGATCCCAATTTTTTTCTCAGAAGGACTTAATAATTAGCTGAGTGTTGAAAATTGGTAGTTTTGAGTTTCGACACTCAAGGTCAGAGTTTGAAAACCAACACGTGCATTACAAAGTTTTTATCTGCTGATTTCCCTTCTGTTTCCTCTAAAAAATTTGTAAGTTATGTAATAGAAGGATACCAAACTATTTTTGAGAGATATTCAACCACCATATAAAAGAACATTTTCTTTTACCAATATACGCATCATTTGCAGTGCCCGCATATACTGTATATATGCGTGGGTCCTCAAGGGCAAAATTAAAATTGCACTAATTTTAATGTTATTTTACTTATTTTGTGAAATAACGTAAAAAGCGTTGGAATGATTAACTTCAAACGATAACGTTGGGCCGGAGACTCCTTCGAAGCAGCCTCTCTATCCCAACTGGGATAGAGGTAAGGTTTGTCTTCATCCTCCCCCCCAACCCAGATCCTACTGAATAGTGAGAATATACTGGGTAAGTTTGTTTGTTTGTTTGTTTTCTTTTACCAATATATCATGTTTTATTGTTTATTAATGAAAATAGGTCACCAAATGACAAAAATCATTATAACGAGTGGCAATTTATCCTATTGTATGTATGATTGACCAGTTTGCTTAAAAAATAAAAATATAAAACCTTTTCATCCTCCCCCCCAACCCAGATCCTACTAAATAGTGAGAATATACTGGGTAAGTTTGTTTGTTTGTTTTCTTTTACCAATATATCATGTTTTATTGTTTGTTAATGAAAATAGGTCACCAAATGACAAAAATCATTATAACGAGTGGCAATTTATCCTATTGTATGTATGATTGACCAGTTTGCTTAAAAAATAAATATATAAAACCTTAAATTACGACTACACATAGTATTTGGAAAAGATAGACTGCAAACTAGACTAAAGAATCTACTACATGCAACTAAAAAATAATAAAACATGTTTATAAAAAAACGTATACCTCTTCCTTCGGGTGAAATGAATGCAACTTGGAGCGCATTGCTAACTTTATATGAGGCGGCAGTCCTTGATACAAGGAATCCCTAGTACTTTGAGGCATAAAACCCGAGCGAGAGACCTGGCGTGTATCATTAATTACTCCACTAATATTTATTAAAAATATTATTATTATTATCACACAAGTATGCCCTATCAACAGCATATTTATCAGCTTCCATTTTTCGTCAAAACAAAGAACATTGTAAATGTATTATCATTAATTTACAAATGAAAGAATAGAAACTCACAATTGTGTCAATCTGAGTAATAATATTAGCATAATGTAGAGCAAGACCGGCAATTCCCAATTTCTGCCGGTTGCTTTTAACTGGCGTTTGGGTTTGGGTATCTGAAATAACAGTCAGAAAGTAAAATAATAATACATATTCCTCATTGGGTTTTCATGTTATACTAATGGAGATAAATTGACATGCAATGTTTGACTTCGCACATAGTCTAATAGAAGTCTTTGACTAGTTATCAAATACATAAAATATCACTTAATAAGACAAAGATGAAATTAAAATTATCAATTACTTGAAGGGGTCTTTCCAATTAAAAGTATAATATTAAAATCAGAAAAATAAGTTTCCTTTTTTCGGCACCTACCAGCTGTTCCAAAAGCATTATGAATCTCCATGTGTATGAAATGCACAATGTCTACAAGTTGCTCCATCACCTTAAATCAACAAATATAAACAATCAACAAAATACGAGCCCTTGCAAGTTATTTGCAAGAAAGTAACACTTATAATTTATACAGGAAAACTGTTGTATCTCATGTCTTGAAAAAATAATAACCATACTATAAATGAGACAATTGTGTTGTATTCTTATGAAAGGAAATATAATTGTAATTTGTTACCTCTTCCAAAATCTTGGACCAAAGCGACTTCTTTTGCAAACTTCTCACATGCTTCTTTTGACTCTTTAAATCTGCCCTTAAGATAGCAAGGCTGTCCCCTTTACAAAATTAGAGAACATATATGAAAAGCATGGATGGACATCTCACTACAGTAGCAATAATAGCAACCACATCAATAAGAAATTATGACGTAGTTGATGAAAATGGAAAATAATATGTGGTAGTAAAAATAAGGGAAAAGATAATATCAATGGAATAACAGCACCTTAATAGAAGCAGAACTTATATAAAGGTAGGGAATTCAAACATTCAGAGACAATGCATTTCTCTTAAACGAATATATATGCATATACGTATCCAATGACTCAAATTTTAAATTACTTGTGCATTGGTACCTCAAGACAAAAACTCAAAAAGTATCTATTTCATGCACAAAATTTTATTTCATCATATTAAAAATAATAATGAAAGAAAATGATCTGACTAATAAAACAAATATACTCAGTCAAGTCCCAATAATCAGTAGGGTCTAGCGAGGGGTGTTGAGATGAAGGCAAACCTTACCCCCTATCCCTGTGGGATAGAGAGGCTGCTTCTAAGAAGACCCCTGATAATATAACTAATAATGATAAGTAAAAACAATAATTATGATCATGGTAACCGAGTATCATCTTCACAAATATCTAACTCGTTGAAGCCAATATTTACCTTTTGGAGGAGCATTGGGGTTCCCCTCTTCTAGTTGCTTACGTCGAAAATCTTGTTCAAACCTGTCCAATGTATGTAACTCATGGTACAATTCCTGCATGCAAAACACGATGTTTTCATTCCCAGCACTATACACACAAACATATATATATACACACATGTATATATAGACACACACATATATATGTATATACTAGTGAGAATCCCGCGCGATACGACGGAAAACTAAATGATTAGGATACTGAATTTGGCTTGTAAAAAGCTTAAACCACCTAATTTTTGTCAAATCAACTCTTTTAACTAAAAAATTTATCATGATAAAATTCACATTTTAAAATACCAAATATGATATGACAAAAGTGTCAAGAAATAATTTATTTGATTTGAGAGGGTTTTCTTTTATAGGTATTATATGACACTTTATTTTTTAAGTGTATCAATGTGGGACAAACTAAAAAGTAAAAAAAAAACATTTAGTTTATGGTTCTTAAAGCTTTGTTTGTTGTATTTTATGTTTTAAGAGTTGTAAAACTCTTAATTTTAAGAGTTTTTGGTAAAAGACCATTGTGTCCTTCCTATATGTATTATATAGTAGTATAGATGTATGTATATATGCATCTAAGTGTGGGTTATTTCTAGATACGTTGGTTTGTTATCTATACACATGCACACACCTTTATATATATATATATATTTATATGTACGTATGTATGCATATACATATATATCTCTGGGTGTGTGTGTGCGTGCGCGCATATGAGGATCACATTCAAACCAACTTTTCGTAAAAACCATGAGAGCCACTAGATTTTCGTCTATAGATGCTTTGATGAGTAGGCATGAGGTGTATTATTGCCATACCTATAATGTTTGTTTTTGGTATTCCTAATTTCTTGCTATTATTCAAAATTTGATTTACATTTTAATGTTCTCTAAAAACTCACACCAAGTAGCATGTTACAATATCAATTTTTATAATACCATGGCGGTTGGGGGTCTCTTCAGAAGCAACCTCTTTATTCCATTAGGATAAGGGTAAAGTTTGCCTTAATCTATCCCCCCCCCCAAAAAAAAAAAACACACACACACACACACACCAAAGACCCTAATGTTTGATGATAATTTACTGGGTTTGTTTGTAGTTATAATACTACAATGTAAATTTTATAATGGCACAATGTAATTTGTAGTATATAAACAACATGATAATGACACTACATAAATTTTATAGTAGCACTGTGTAATTTGTAATATGTAAAGCAACACACTTATAACACTGCTTTATTATTTATAATAGCACAGTTATATTGCATATTTTTGTTAACTTTTGCAAAAACTGTCATTTAAAAAAACAAAATTAGCAATATTATATACATATTATTACAGATAAAAAAATGCTTGATTTTGTGGTATATTTAAAAAAACCAAAAAAGTATATAAAGGTTATTTTAGTTTTAAAACGTTGATGGAATTAGTATTTATTGAAAAAGTTAGATAAAAACTTTCTTTTTTATATAAAATCTGGAACAAGTTTTCATGATTAATTTTAGCGTCATTTACTAAATTACCATTATTCTGTTACATGTTGGTCTAATCAAAGATTGATGACTTGTGATCAATCTTAGCCCTTAATTCATCTAACCAACACACCAGATTTGTTCTTACGATTTTTAGGTAGTACTGGGTTTGTACCAAACCATCCTCCATATATGTGTATGTACGTATATATATATGCATGTATATGTAGGCGTGTGTGCGTTCATATATAAATGTATAGCAGTATAGATAAAGTTAACATTGGGGTAAACTGATTCTTAGGCACATATAGAAAATTTCAATCATAAATTATTTGTTTCTTGAACAAAGATTATACCTAAAACTAGTGATTGTATTTTTATTTTAGCTTTATTAGTTTAAAACAAAATATTCGCAAACTGAATGTTTTAAAAAATCAATCCTTTTAAATCATCATTTTTTTAGTGTGTTTGTAATATTGTATGAGATATTAGCTTGGTTTTAAAAAACACAAAGCACACCAAGGCGATAGGGTCCCCCAAGCCAAGGCACAGCCAAGCAATAGGGTCCTCAAGCCAAGGCGCAAGGCAAAGGTACATGAACCTCATGTAAGAGGTGCAAGTTATTTATATAATTCTTTAATATGTCATATAGGTTTCTACATCATGAACCCATAATGTAGATATATATAACCTCTATAGTCTATACACATTTAATATTAAATTATTTTCTATGTACTATCAAAAAAGCGATATGTACAACCACCTAATGCACAAAATTTGTCAATGTACATGGAGTGCTACCAATGCGCACACCTCAAGCAATTTTGACCTTCTCCTTGGCCCTTATGCGTGCACATCAAGTATGCATGTCGCTTCATGAGGTAGATGCAATGATCATCTTGCCTAAAGGTGCCTTGCACCTAGGCACACTTTTTGCATGCTTTTGAAACTTAGGGATATTAGGGCCACCTTTATTAATGTCGGAAGCCTATGCTCATATCTCATTCATTTATTTTTCATTTTCGGGATAAGCTTCTGAGTTACTGCTTCAAATGGAAGTACCAGGTCACCTATATCAATTATAGAATTCCATAACACACATCATAGTAGCATTCATTGCTATTATCCATGATATATCCATTTTCTTTATTATTCCCTTCCAAATATGCAACAAAAGTAGGACAGAGATATTGTAAAGAGAGGAAAATACTTACAGCAGTATAATGAACCAAATTCTTTAAATGCTCCATAATGGTTTCTGCTTCTTCTTTTAGTTGTTTCTGGGGACTTAGTTCTGATCCTAATCTAAACAATACAACAAATTCCCTAGCATCATGTGCAAATCGAATTCAAAAAAATTAATTTATGTTAGAGGTGCCAAAATGGTGGGCTGAGTAACGGGTCAAAAGACTCTAAAAAGGTATTTTTCAGTACAAGTCAGATCAAAAAACAAATAACACTTTTATCCAAATTTTAAATTTTCTTATAATGAACTAGTGTGAAATGAGATTTCAGAGAGTATTATTATTTGGATAATAATATAATTCTTTAGAACGATTGGTTTAGGAGGTTTGACTGGTTCATTTTCAAGAAATTTGCTTTTGCACGTTTGACCTGTTACCTAACGCCTTCGTAAGTGAATTTGCCCCCTCCAGTTTATGTACACGGAAATTACTTTTCAAAATAACGGTCCAGGTTGTGCCATTGAGGATCTTTGCACCGATTTCCAAAACGAATTACTTCTCCAGAAAAGATTTTTAATTCTTCCCTATAAACATCATAAAAGCAAGATAATTCAAATTTCAAAAGGCACCCTTTTAAGTAACAAATATATACACATACATGCATATATATATATATATATATATATATATATATATTATCATTAATTACTTCCACAATACCCGCCTTTTGTCAGATGCAGCAATTCTGAGGAGCTCATCCATGTCTTTTGATACTAAATGTTGCACGCCTTCTGAAGGCAACACCACCTCTTTTAAGTGTTTTATATTATCCTTTGAAAGAGATTGCATTAAATTGGCACCCTTAACGATTGTATTTGCAACTTCAAATGATAATATTGTTATTTTATTTCCCTTTGTTGCCACCCCAGACACAAAACCACTGCCAATGTGTAAGCTTGTCATGCTGCTGCCAAGTGTATCTAGCACTTCAACTGCCTTTCCAAGACCAGCAGTCCCTGCTTTACCAAAGAGTGAACTCACTTCGGAAACCTGCATTACTCAATTCAAAAAATATGAAGGTCATAAAATGGGTAGGTTAGGTAATGGTTCAAAATGGTTGACTTTTAATACGGGCCACCTCAGATAATAATGAAGTTGAATTAGAATCAAAAATGAATTTAACTTTTTTGGAGAAACCTTGTGTGACTTGGCTTGTTTATTTCCTTTCTAGTTAAGTGTTACTTTTTACCTGCTTGACCCATTGAAAATAAAGCCAAAAACAACACATCAATCCAGGGTTTTAAGAAAGGGGTCAAAACAGCGATTATTGAACATTTGAACACATATCTAAGAGCTCATACATCTATATTGTAGTAATCACAAAAAAATAGGTATAGCGACTTATATAAGATGCATTTGTAATGCATAAACAGCAGCAGAAAAGGGTTTCTATAGGACCTGATTAAATATAAAAATATGATATTACTTAAATTGTTTATAAAAGTGACAACAAACATTCTCTATTACATTAGGCAATTCTAGAAAATGCGGAATTGGCTTTTGCATTGTTGTGAGAAGTTTTTACAAAAAATGGCTACAAATGTTGAGGTCTGTCTCGGATTCTCAGCATATTAAAAAATGGGCATAAAACTAATTAATTATGTTTCCTAGCGTCAAATCTCTCCGATAGAATTCAGGAATATTGCCCACCCATTATTAATCCCTTCGGATTTTTTTGTGTGCTTCCAGCAGCATAAAAGGATAAAATCCATTTAGCACAAGCTGTTGTGGGGGGAGGGGGTTGTTCCACAAAATGCCCTAATTTTCCTCTTTTTCCTTCTTTTTTATATTTATTTTCAAATTTTTTAACTTAACTAGCTTTACCATTCTCGTTCATATTGATCAAGGGCATAACTCTTCTAAAACAAGATTGAATTGGAGTTCAAAACTTAGAGTTATAAAGAACCAAGAAGTGAAATCTTAAGCGTTACGGATTAAAATCATTGGGAGGTATGTGACTTGTCCCACATCGGTTGTGTGGGCACTTGATGTGGGAATTATAGGCCAATTGGGCTCTCTCACCCATCAAACTAGTCTTTTGGGTCGAGTTTTTCTGTTTGGTCTATAACAGTGGTATCAGAGCCAACTCAGAATGGTGGCCTGAAAGGAGCCATCTGTGGCCAACGAGGACGTTGGCCCATAAGGAGAGTCGATTGTGACGGATCGAAACTATTGCAAGGTATGAAACTTGTCCCACATTGGTTATATGGGCAATTGATGTGGGGTTTATAGGCTAAATGGGTTCTCTCGCCCATTAGACTAGTCTTTTGGTTGAGTTCTCATGTTAATTAGTGTAGTAGAAATTTTTGTTTTCTTTGATAGTTTATATATTTATAAGGATTTTTTTGTACATATAGAGTTAGATATCACTTACTAGATAACCATTAATAGAATATCCCGATCTTCAAGCTTCTACACAGATTACTTCTATTCCTTCTTGCTAATTTACTATGGATACATTTTTTCCTTTCTTTCATTTAATTATATTCCAATCATTATCCATATAATTTATTCTCTCATTCAAACAATTAATTTGAAGCAACCATCGTACCTGCTTCATCAAACCACTTATACTCTTACTAAAATTGGTTTACAAAATACTATATATATATATATATATATATATATATATATATATGTCACTTTTAATATTAATAGTAGATATAGAAAATCCAATGGACCTTTCTACATTCAATGACAATATGGACGTAATCACAAATAAGCGTCATGAACTTGTCGTCATCTCATGGTCCTTGTATGCTCAACCATTATTAGTGTTTCTCTCTCCAGTTATACTCATTCTTCCATGTGTTAAAACGACAAAAATTGCATTGCGTCATTGAGACGAAAATTTGAAGAATGTTTGGAACCCATATGATATGGAAGATGATTTTATTAGTTGGTTATTTTAAAGACATCTATGGCTTCTTTTATATTAGTATATTGGCGTAATAAACTAAACTAAGCACACCCAGGGAAATCCCACAATTTGTAAGGTCTCGTGAGGGTACGAGGGCAAACCTTATCCCTATCTCTGTTTTAAGAGATAGAGGCTACACCGAGAGAGGCCCTCAACTCAATACACATTGGCATAAAGAATGAGAAATAGTTTTGGAATTGTTCATTTTTCAGACACACACATGTCATTTTATGTAATGTTGCATTATTCCTAAGTTGTTTCTTTTATATACTCATTTGATCTTCTTTTATGACAAATCTTCTTAAACTCTTATCCTAATAATGTATGCATATGATATTCATGAAAATTTTATGTCCTTGTTAACTAATAAAAATGTCATCTACCTTTTAAGTAGATGACCCCTCTAAACAACATTCCTAAAAGCTAATATTGTGAGAAATTTACAACCATGATCAATCAAAGATCACAGCAAAGATTAGAGCAAATATAGCTTTCCACGAGTTATTTGGAGAATAAACAATTGTCAAAATCATATGATCTAAATGTCAACAAAGTGAAATAACCAGCCAACCAGGTCAAGCATCTAGAAGACATACCTTTGTGACTGCAGCCAGATTCGACTTAGTTGACCTAGATTTATTGGAAAGAGCCCTAGACAATCGAGGAATCCCATCATTATCATCCAATGCATATGAACCAGCATTCATCTCCGGAAAAGAAAATGGTTCCCTCAAAGTATGCTTATTATCATCCATGCTTCCCGTAACAACTGGAGGTGTAGATTCAGCATTCATCTGTTGAACAGGCAATCCTCGAGATTGATAAATCACTCCAGACCCGTAATTCAATCCGGGAAAGCTTCCATTATCAAAACTATCTTCGGTGGATCTCCTTGAACAAAGTCCACCCATCTTCTCGATCAATCAAGTAATCAACACCGCCTAAATGCTGATTTCCAGCTTGAAATTCATACAGCAAATCGAATACCTCACTGATTCTTCAACAAATTCCTTTCGAGATGAAACACAAGTTCATTTGGAACCGCAAACTGCAATCACAAAACAAAAAGGTTTAGGCAAACAGCTTGATGAAGAAAACAACAAGAAATTTAACCAAAAATTTGCTAATTGAAGCAAGAGAAGCAAGCTTACCTGCAAACTGGATAGGAATTGATTTGAGCGGTGATACGAAGTGGGTATCGAAGCATAATATGCTATTTTGAGTAGCGGTGGCTTGCCGATATCGATTGGTGACGCTACATTCGATGGAGTACCAAACTCAAAGACGCCATGAATTCTTCTTCCTTTTGCTCTGGTCAAACCCCAAACACAACCAACAACAAACTTAATTTAAGGGGGTAGCATAGCAATAGTGTGGTCACCTTGTATGAATGTTGACTCTTTTTTGTATGGGCGATCAAAATATCCGAAACTCGAAAAAATTCGAAATCCGAATCGTATCCGAAACACGAAAAAACCGTATCCGAAATCTATTTCGGTTTTTTCAGGTCGGATAATATGATTTTAGATTCGGGTCGAGTTTTAGATATGCAAAAACTGGTTTTTTCGGGTCGGATATCCGAAAAAACACAGGATTGTGTTCGGGTTATTCGGATGAACGAATTCAGGTTTTTCAGGTCGGATAATATATTTTGAATTTCGGGTCGGGTTTCAGATAGACCAAAAAAAAATTCCAACCCGAATAACTCGTTATCCGACCCGATGAACACCCCTACTTTTTTGGGCTAGTTATAATTTTGACACTTGAAAAAAGTGTAAAGACTTGTAGACTCATAGTTTTTTTTTCTTTTTAAACGGCGAATGTCTCAATCGTGTGAGTTTACTAGGGCTGTAAACGAACCGAACGAACACGAACGAACCCTTGTTCGTGTTCGTTCGTTTAACTTTTAACTTGTTCACAAACGGTTCACGAACGCTTACCGAACGAAAATTCTTGTTCGTGTTCGTTCATTAAGGATTTAGCTTGTTCACGAACGGTTCACGAACGCTAACGAACACATATTATTTAAACAATAAAAATCAACATTTTTAATCTCAAGCAATGGAGATAATCGTTTATAAATATATAAATTAAGATATTATGGTATTAAACTAAAAATTAAAAATAAACAACACATTTAATAAATAAATATTAATGAACTTAACCGAACATAAACGAACGTAAACGAACATGTTACCGAACGTTCACGAACACAAATGAACGAACACGACCTCTGTTCATGTTCGTTCATTTAACTAAACGAACGAAATTTCTTGTTCGTGTTCGTCCGTTTATTAAACGAACGAACATAAACGAACTTCCCGCCGAACGGTTCACGAACTGTTCGCTGAACGTTCGGTTCGTTTACAGCCCTAGAGTTTACTGTTTCCATGTCATGTCACCAATCTGGACCTTCCATGAGTCGCCACAGCCACCTCAGGAGGAAACCCTACTAGGAAAACCCCATGACCCCTCCTCAGACCCTTTTTACGCTGCGGGAGGGTTTCGAACCCGATACCTCATATTTGAAAGAATCTCGGGGTACCGTTGAGACACTGCCTCATTGGTTGTAGACTCATAGTTAATTGTTTGATTTTGTACATAGATGCAAAAAAAGGGTTAATCGAACCAGTACCAGTTCGTAACCGGTTAGAAACCGGTTTTTAAACCGGTCATTGCTATCAGTTACAAATTTTTGGAAAAACGATGGTTTAAGACCGGTTTGAGGTTTCAAGAGACCAAACCGGTTAATCAAACTGGTTAACCGATCCAACTCACTAGTCACTAAAAAATCAGTTATTTGAAAGTTAACCGAATCGGTTAACTGGTTTCGGTTATTATACGGTTTCAGTTTTTGAGCTTGAAAAACCGGTTATCAACCGAACCGGTTATTGGGAAAAATCGGTTACTAGCCTTTGACTGGTTAACCGGCTCGGTTATTCCAAAACCGGTTGTCGATCGGTTAACCGATTTGAGCACCCTACGATCTTGTGTTTGAATTCAGTTCAAGACAAATTTGTTAAAACAAAGTTGGAAGTTTACCTGATTATAGAGTTCCTCTTGGGGTGGGCTCACATGTATGCCCCAAAACGTCAAATTCAAAAGGACGTTAAAATCTTAGGTTGGTTAAAAAATGTACAAAACAAATTGGTTGGAATTTTGGTAGTTAACTAGGTAGAAATATAACTTCAACTTGGTGTTTTCGTATTAAGAGAATATTATTATTGTTTTCAACTAGCCTAAGAAAGTAAACTTGTATTTAAGTTTTGATTATGAAAAACGGCTGCAAATTAACAAACTAGATTCTGTTTTGAAAACAGTTAATAAACAAGAACCGTTTTTGAGTTTAAGTTCAAAGATTCACACAAAATTTAGTTAACCTAGTTGGAAATACGACTGTTCAAAAAAACCAAAAACCATTTTATAATATCTGGAACCAAATAAACAAACCGAATTGCGAATTCAGTTTTAGGTTCAGTTCCTAACCATAACCAGGGACGAAGCTTGAAATTTTTCTGTAGTGGGGCCGAAAGTTATGGCCACTCCTAGCCCTAGTATATGAAATTTTTCTGTATGGAGGCCGGACTCTATTAATATAAAATTTTGTGACCAAATCCTACTACATACCTGCTTCTGAGCCAAAAAACAGCATGGGCAGGGGCCACCCTTGGCCCTAGTTATCCTTCGTCCCTGACCATAATTGAATTCTGTTCAATTATTGGCTTCATATGCTTTTTTAAAATCTGTTAGGTTGGTTTATTCGATTAAATTAACTAAAACAAATTTAGATATAAATTTATTATCATTTTTATTAATAGCACATAAGGTTGAATTTAGATTATCTGATTAGGTTAATTCGGTTTTTTAATTGAAACTGAATGTAATTGAATTTGGTTTGGTTAATGTTTTTTTTAATTTGGATATGTTTGGTATTTGGTTATAGATAAAAGATTTTCAAAACCAAATAAAGTGAACCTAATAAATTGAATAAACCGATGAACACCCTCAGTCGAAAATCACATAGACATTATTTTGCAAAATTGTTTGAATTAAGTAATGAAAGTAGATAAACTTTTAAGATTCGTCCATATGACAAATACTTAAACATAAAGAAACAGTTGAAATCAACAAACATATAATTGAAGTCATGGTGTCAACAACAAAACAATCCAAAGTCTAGGTTTAACACGAATTAAGTGTTTCACTAACAAAACTATCCATTTGAAAGTGATCACAAGAAAACTAGCTACTCATGTAATGATCGGATTCATGTCGTTACTGTTGATTTTTGATGATTAGATCTTCAATTGGTTGTTATATGGGGTATCTAGAATGATTGAAATTAATAAAAACATCACAATAAACTTAATTTTTCAAAAATCCACAATTCTAAATGAATGGGATGTTTTTATACCAAAAAACACGTGCAGACCCACTTCTCTTGCACCTAGGGCAATAAGCTACGAGCTCCACCAATGAGACATTGTCTCAATGGTACCCCAAGATTCTTTTAAATGTGACATCTTGGGTTCAAAATCCTCTCGCAGCGGAATAGGGGTCTGAGGAGGGTCAGGGGGTTTTCCCAATGTAGTTTTCTCCTGGGATGGTTGTGGTGGCTCATGGAAGGTCCAGGTAACTAGACCTTGGTGATATGACCTAGAAACAGTGGGTTAACACGATTAAGAAATTCGTCGTTCAAAAAAAAGCTACGAGCTCCTATTTTTTCGTCTTGTTTTATGGCCAAACGACCATAAGCTACAACCTAGCTTACGAACCCTCGGTTTTGTTCTATGTTTTACGATCAGATGATGGTAAGTTATGACCTAGATAGTGATTTGACTCTTACTTTACTGTAAGCTTCAGACTTCTTCTTGAAGCCCAAGACACTTTTGAAACATCATGAACTCAAATTAACATTGCTATAAACCATAAAACACTTAATTAGAAAGTAAAAAACACAAATAAAACACTTTTGTATGCTTTCTTTTTTGACCTAAACCTTATTAACACTAATTCAGGTTTTGAATTGTATGTATGTATGTATGTATATGAAGGTTTCATAAATATGTTTTTATCTTTGATTTAAGTAATTTATTTTAAATAAATAAAATCCTAATTATAACATGTATTGTATAGTATGTATGTATGTGTGTGTATACTAGACTATTACCCCGTGTATAACACGAATTTAATATTAAATAGTTAGTATCAAAAATTTAAAAATTATAAAAAGATATTTTAAGATAAAATGATTAATTTGCATATTAATAAATACTTTAAGTAATATAACAATAATTAAAAACATTAATAACTATATTTACAATAAATAGTTAGTTGCTAAGATGGGTGATAGTGTTGGTAATAGAGTTGTGGTTTATCGAATTTGACAATGATGAAGTGCTAGTGGTAGAAGTGTTGGTGTGGTCGACAAGCGAGAGATAATGGCAAATCAACGTAATACTTTTGTTCATTTTAACACATTATTTAATTATATATTTATTTTTTACAAATCTCTTGAGTTAACCCGTAAGAAAAGTATGTAGAATCCAATTACTAACTTCTTACTAACCACAATCATATTATAGACCCACCTAAGCTATAATAGTTGTTTGGACTTGTATTGTGAGGTATATGTCAACGTATAAAATTATGTATATCTTCTAGTTTATTAAACATAAGTTTACTACATTAATAAACTAAGAATTATCCAGCAAAGTTAGCCTAGTGATTAAGTCTTGATTATTTCTCTTTGGAGGTTAGGGTTCAAGTCTCACTAGTAACACTTTAATAGATATCAGGTAAGGAGAGAAATCTTGAACTTAATCTGTTGGAATTTTAGTATATTTTACTAACTTTGGACAATTATAATTATACGTATTTGTTATGTGTTTAATTATTAATAACTAAGTTTATGTTCTACGATGTGAGAGGTTCACAACGAACTAAAACGGGTCCAAAGAGGAGCTAAGATGAATGAGATATCGAAGCTTAAAAGAGTGTAGTTGAAAACATTAGAAAATGTGAATTTCATCAGTGGTTGCTAACCACTGAAAGGAATAAGTTGTTGTAACCTTAGAAAGGATTCAGTTGTTATAACCTTGGAAACTGATCCGTGGTTGTGTTCCATGGTTATGGATCAGTGGTTGTATCCAAGGTTGTGATCAGTGGTTGCTATTCAAGGTTGTGATCAGTGGTTGTATCTAAGGTTGTGATCAGTGGTTGCTATCCATGGTTGTTATCAGTAGTTGCTATCCATGGTAACTAGCAATGGTTGTTTGCCAACAGTTAAAGAACCAGCAATTGTTGTTTATCAGTTACAAATATTGCATTGAATAATCAGTTTGGACTGATTAAATCAATTTTCTGACTGTTAGACAAAATTAATAGGCTATTTAAATACAGACTTTAATTTTAACTGTTTCAGGTGCTGATCTATCAGTATAAATACAAAGTTGTGTACCTTGGTTGATATACTGAACATACTGAATACACTGGAAAATTCTAAAACTCACTACAATACACAATTTCTTCTATAATGTATTTTGTTATCCATACTCTTGTTTCAGGTATCTTTTCAAGTGTTAGGTTAACTCCGACGGTACATACTGCTTAGGCTGTTGTAACCTGGGAGACAGACGAGAATCACATTGGTAGCCCGAAATTTGTTTTAAGGGACCTCTGTTGAACACAAATCCTCAGTCAACACATGTTCTTTTTCTGTTATTGTTTTAATCTTATGCATTTCACTGTAATTTTATTTTCATTGTAAGTGTTTGAAATTGTATTGTAATATGAAATATTAAAGTAATAAAATATTGATATATTATTTTGTGAACGGTGCTCCTACATAATCTCAGGTTCTGAACCAATGGGTGGCGAAGGTTTATCTATTTCACAGGGTTCCCGCGCATCAGGGGGTACGGTCTCACGGTCCGTGATCGAGGAATTGATCTTAGTTACCAACCACCAGGATAACTGAAGGTAGCACGACATGACCCTCTGTCGTTAAAAAAATAAACTAAGAATTTTTTCATGAGATTTGAAAAATCTTTTAGTGTCAGTTTTCTATTGTTAATTATAATTTGATTTCCTGGTTAGGGTTGGGCAACTTTCAAATAATATAGCAAATAATCAATAATAAAGTAACAATAAAAAATTTTAAAAGAAGTAATGGGTTTGATTTTATAATGGATGAGACAAGAAGTAATTGATGTAATTGTTTTAATAGTTATTGGTATTTGAGTAATTAGGTGAATTACTGGTTTTAAAAAACACGAAGACGATTTTATGCGCTTAGGTTCTAAAAGATCGAGAGCTTCATGTATATAGACTATATGTATCATATAATATTTTTAGGTTGTTACTAGATAATATTTACCAATATTTAGTCCTTAAAAACTAAAAACTAGAATAATAAAAGTAATTAAACGTGTCTAAATAATTTTAGTTACATTCAAATAATGTAGTACCAGTTAGAAATGCAAGAGCAATTAAAAAAAAAAACTATGCAGGGATTAAGAGATAGAGAACAATTTATTTAAATTTTAAAAAAAGTAGCAGCTGTCTTCTATTTTACGAGGGTCATGGTCAAATTTTATAGAGTAGTTCACTTGGTAGAGACAATATTTTTTAGAAATAATGGCCTTGGTTCAAAGTCAGACAAAAAAGAAGATTGTTTATGATGACACATAACCACATATGAGATGCAATAGGGTCACCATGCAAAAACATTATTTTTTTTGGGCATAAAATGCATAAATAAAAGTAAACAAAGACAAAGTAGTATAAAAGTGAAAAGTATTAAATTCACAACCAATGATATTAATTTTCTTGGTTATTTGGGCATTCTCTTGCAAAATGTCCTTTCTTTCCACAGTGGTAACATGTTCCACTCCTGATACCATGACGACGACCACGGCCACTGGCACTATTGTCATAACCTTGATCACTACCGCCATGATCCCTATCTTGATAGCAGTTCCTTGCAAAATGACCAAAATGACCGCAATTATAACACTGTGGGCTACCAACTCTATCATCACCACCACGACCACCGCCACGTCCAAACCTCCCCCCTCTCATGCCATCACCTTCACCACCATAACCACCCCTTCTCCCACGCCCCCCTAGCCTTGGTCTCGACTGATATCCTCTACTCCTACCAAGACCCACCACATTAACCGCCTTCTTCCTCCCATCCTCACCGGACTCTACAGAGAATTCCACCCTTTGCCCATCTCTAAGGAAACGAAAACCCTCCGCCTTGATCTCTGACTGGTGAACGAACAGATCGTCACCGGAATCATCTTCTAGATCAATGAACCCAAAACCCTTTTGTCCGTTGAACCACTTCACGGTGCCTTCATATCTCTTAACATCTGCCATGCAACCAGAAGTAAAGCATACTCAATTTGATGGTTGGTTCAAATAGTATGCATAAAGTGGTGTGTCTAATATTTGCTCCTTATTATCTAAATTTAATATTATCATTTGTTTAAGATATTGTTTTTGATTGGTTGGTTTTGATGCTTGGACGCGGTCGTTTATGACCATTAAAGTTAGGCTAGAACGAATGGACGATATATATCAATAGGATTGGGTCGGTTGCTTTTCAAGCGGTGCCAAAATGTGCTAGCCGCTTAGCCGGTTAAGGTCCGAACAAGTTTATATTTTATGAATGAGGTTGGGTAGAAGTGATCAACAAATATGTTTATTTGCTTTGTAATTTGTATACATTAAATAGTTATTATGTTAAACTAGTATTATACCGTGCTTCGTGATGGTAAGTGAGCCGATTTTTAATAAATCATGTATATAAAAGTTTATTGCTGTAAAAATAAGTATTAAAAAACACAAAAGCAAATCTACATAAATCGAGGCTTTCAAAGGTATTGACCGCGACCTGTATAAATCTAGCATATAAAAACCTAACATAAATGGTATAGTCAATATGAAAATGTTAAATTTTGTAAAAGGATAATTTTATAAACAATAACTAAAAATCGTTGCAAAAAGAGAACAAATTTTAAAAAAAATCAACACAGTTGTACTTATTAGTTCTTAATTTTTACAAAAATTAAAAGTTAAATGAAGATGTCATTTTTTGTTTGGGTATGATATACCACCATATATAATGAATATAATAATATTGTAATAATAATAATAATAATAATAGAATATAATAATATTATAATAATAGTATATTATTATAATATAATATTAATACAAATATAATAATAATAATATTAAAAAAAATAATATTAATATAATAGCGCGGTTTATTTAGTGCTTTGTTTTTAGGCTTTTTACATTTCTTGTCTCACTTTACGTTGTATAACAATATTATAATATAATATTATTATTACGCTTATATTATATTTGTTTTTTCTTGGCCTTTTTTTTAACTTTTTGGTTCTACAAATTTTAACATCACACACACATGATTCGGTTCGTGTTTCTTGTAAGTGACGTTTGCTTTTGTAACAAGGTTCAACTTAGTGTCTTATGACACATTGACAGCTATTGTGACCGTTTTTTTGTGTCTTTTGAAATTCATGATGTTAGCACAACCGTTATAATTGAATAACCATATTATTTTTTATTGTCATTTTTAAAAAAAATGTGTTTAACGCTTTAATGTTTTACGATAGAGTGACAAATTTATGTTATATGAGTTTTAATTTTGTGATCATGTTTTTATCTTGTATATGAGAGGTACTCTCACAACACGCGGGACAACCCTAGTTAAATACAACATACCTAAAATCATTTTGAAGGAAATTAAAATAAGTTGCTTTAAACCTTTGAACACATGTATAATATATCTTCTTGCATTTTTAGCAAAAAGGCCCAATACTATTAGGCTCGTCACGCATTTGATTATTTTGTGGTTTTGTACAGTAACTAGAGGTGCATAAATCGGGTTTTTCTTAAACCGGTTGCAGTTCCGGAACCGGTTCCAGTTTCAACCGGTTCCAGTTCCAGTCAACAAAGTCAATACCCTGTTCCGGTTACGGGTTTCGACTGGTTCCAACCGGTTTTCCCAAAATACAACGATGTTAACCATCAAACGGTGATGAATTTACGCAAACTCATAAAATAATAAAGTGTTATAAATGTGTTTACAATGATGTTAAAAAAAAGATTTGGCTTGATCTTGAATGGTTATTTCGAGTTAACGCAATAAAGAATGTTATTTTTACTTCTATCTCATGCATGCATGCATGCATAAATAATTACTATTCATTTTTCATGAGTTTTAATACTATACGGTAATTATATTCTATCTTGCTTGAATCAAATGAAGAATAAAATGTATCCTAAACCCTTATATAAGTTACAAGATGACGATCCATTAGTAGTTCAGCATAGATTAATGGTTCTCTTATCTTCACTAATCCAGGATGTGAAAGCAATAAACTTAATTATTTCTTGCAACTCTACAACATGTTTATTTCAAGAATAAGTTTCATGGTAGAAACCCTATACAACACGTGCCATCCAGTTTTAAAATCCGAACAAATCCAATCAACAAATCATTGTAATGTTTATGTTTAACATTCAATCCGTTTACAAAAACACTTGTAAAATAAGTGTTTACACTAATTGCAAAATCATCGCCCCGTTTGCGGTGCGTGAATATAAATGTATATATGTATCAGCCCTTAAGAGGAAAAGTAAAATTGTAATAATTTTAACGTTATTTCACTTAATTTTTGTAAAAATAAGTTAAAAACGTTGAATTAGCCGGTTAATCAGACATCATGAGCCGATGGTCTCATTGGAAACAAACTCAAACTCTCTATTTCTACAGGATCCAAGTAATACTTGTCTTCATATTATCATCCTTAAATCCTACCTCAGCCTTCTATTGAGCAGCAGTGGATACAAAGCCAACTTAAGGGGGGATAGGCCCCTCGTAGAACCCCACGATCGAATGTTAAAACACGTTATTTTTAAATAGTTTTGTTTAATTTTGAAACAAAAGGGGGCACAAATCTGATTTTAAGGGGCATGAATTTAATTACAAAGGGCACATACCTGATTATAAAAGGGCACCATTGGAAATTAATAAATATTGTGTTCTTTTCATAGAATTTATACGAATATTAACTTATGATGCAACTTTGAAATTGATTATTTAAGTAATTGTTTTTTAAATACTTTTGATAGGTTTGTTTGATGATTTTAACTAACCCGAACCGATGGGTTTGTTTTGTGGTTTCAACTAACCCGACCCGTTTTTATCTAGACCCATTTTTTGCCCCCCTATAAATTTCTGAATCCGTCACTGCTATTAAGTACGATATACTGAGTACGATAATTGCGATAAATTGCAAATCTTCGGTCACATGGCATGCCCCTTACGAAATCATACAGACAAATAATAAATCTCCAAGTACACATGGATCCCCACAAGCCCCCATAAGATATTACAAAGCCCCACCGACCCCTCTTGTCTTTCCCAACTGCCGAGGCGCTAATCGTATTCGAGGCTCTGCACAAATTTTTTCACGATTTTCCGGCGAGATTCCTCTCCGGTAACTGCCAAAGTATCATCTTCACATTCTTGAAACCTCGTTCGAATGCAATTTGTATCTATCGACGGGATTTACGTAAGTAAAATCATAAATCTATGGGGTTCTATGTCGTAATGCAGTTCGTTACATTTATGCGTATCTTCAGACGATTGTTCTTTATTGTTGTTGGCATTGTTTGATAATTGATAGCGTTGTTGATGAAATCAATCGTTTATGTATGTTTCAATGGATTTATTCATCTTCTTGTTGGATAATTTTCGCATTTTACCTGGATGATTGTTTGAATCATATTGATCAACTTCCTTCAAGTTCATTGGGTTCTGGGGTGGCTTTATTAGGAATGCCATGTTTTTCTTGAATATGTTTTGCTTGGATCGTCGATTGAAGAGAGTTTTCTATCTGGAGGCTGGAGCTTTTTTTATGATGTAAAAATTGAATCATCAAAGCAAACGTAATGAGTTTTTCAATTTTATAGTTGATATTTTCGTGTGAAAACTTGCACTTAATAGAATATATATCTTTATATAAAAAATTTCAATTAATTTATGCCATATTTTCAGAATCCACCAAGTGTTGCACACTTTTATACTTTATCATCACTTTTTTAATAATGTGAAGTTTTTGCAGGCTTCTTTGTTTTGGTGTTATGGGTTTCATCATCTTATTTTAGGCAGCATGTCTTCACATTCCAGCACAGACTTAGTGGTTTGCAGAGATTAATTGAAGTCCCCAAAGGTCCAAACCATGAAGTGGACATGCTAAATTTTGACCTTGATGAGCTCTTGATAAATGCATTGGTCAAGATTAAATTTCAGCATACTTTTGCTCAATCCACTTGCTGATCTACGATCTGCGTTAATGCTTTATTGACATAGTTCTCATTTCTTGATATAGTGCTCACACAAATGTTTCTGGTTAGATGGAGGGTATCGTTTCTTGTTCTTTCTCTTATTCTCACATTGGCAGAGTCCTCGAGTGGACCATTGTCAGTTTGGTCAAGCAAGCTTGGTGCTGAAAGATCATCTCTTTTTACCTGGACAATACTCAGTGCAAGCATTTGTGTTGTTGTTGCCCTATTTCTTTCCACATATCTTATCCTTGAGCATTTAGCTGCTTACAATCAACCTGAGGTTTGATATTGTATATATTCTTATGAATTTGGAGTTTTTATTTCAAATAATCTGTTTTTGCAATCATTTACATCCAGTAATAATGTTTATCAATCAAGTCATGTTGAAATGATCTTGCTGTTGGTTATCATCTCTAGCTCATAACTGTGAAATTATTCTTTTGTTTTCAGGAACAGAAGTTCTTAATTGGACTTGTTATGATGATTCCTGTTTATTCATTGGAATCGGTAAGGGGATCTCATGCTGTTTTATCTGTTCTCTTTGTGCTTGTGCAAAGTAATACAATTCAAATATTACTATTTGGTGGAACATGCCGTTTTTTATTTACAGAAAGCATAAACAAACATTAAATATATAAAATTGAAATCCTGCTTGTTATATTTATGGTAACACATTACAACAATAGAGGGGACCGATAATTTTATTTGCTTTTGAGTAATTAGAATCTAAGAACATAATGTTTCAGCAATTTTGTGCGGAAGTTATTACCTAGGTATATTCACATAAGAATTCAAGCAAACAATTCTATTCTATTTTGTTTTTCGTTATTTGGGTCAGTCAGAGGCTCAGGAATCTAGAAGGAATGAGTTTTATAATGAGCCTATATGGATAATCTAAAAATAAAATGATCTTTCAATTTATGAAACACCACCCATCATATCGTTCCTGTGACATGTCACTTTGTTTTAACTTCATATATACTTTATAACCAGAAACAAGTAAGGATCTTGTAACAATGAGCTATCTTTTTCTTATCTCTTTATTGTGATTTATTGTTGCTAATATAATGCTTTGGATTCTGCTTTCAAACAATTTTCTGCAAGTTATACTCCTTTAGTCCTTTTGAATATCTTTGCAACTAATTTTTTATTCAATCATTCATATGCAATGATCTTGACTAATCTTTAGAATTTGTTTTGCAACTGATTTTGAATTCGATCAGTCACATGCAATGATCATGTATAACTTTCCCTTCTCCAAATTGTACAGTTTTTGTCACTATTGGATACGGATGCTGCATTTAACTATGAAATAATCAGGGACTGGTATGAAGCTTTTGCCTTGTATTGCTTTGCAAGATATCTTATAGCCTGCATAGGTATGTTCCTGCAGATCTTGATGAAGTTGTTGGTTTTCTGAATATGATACTTGGCAATGTTTTAGCTTTCTGTTTAGGAGTCCAAAAGAACTGGAAAAATGAAAGTTACATAATTAATTTTTTAGATATGAACTTCCCAATGACGTCTGTCTATCATGCCATCATGTGCGAATATGTTAACTAGATCTACTCCTTGTTACAAAAATCATATATATTCCCAAATCCCCACTTATTTGACCATTCAATCATGTTTATTATACATGGTAATAAAGTAACTAAATAGGTGCACCAGCTACTTATTTAAAAATCATCAATCTGAACCCTTAAACCGCTTATGTGAGAACACTCACCATTTGGCCTTTTATTTTATGTCATGCTCTCCTTTGTGTTTATGGTATCTATCTCACCACTCTTCTAGTCGGCAGAAAAAAAGGGAACCGGAATTGACAACCCGAACCGGAACCGGTCATACTCAAACCGGTGGGTACAAACGGGTCCGGTTTTCAGACAAATTAGAACCGGAAAAACCGGAATTGGTTCCACCTGTACCCGGCCACAAACTGAACTGGAACTGGCCAAAACCAGAACTGGTTCTTGACGTTGTTGACCGGAACCGGATTCGGTTCCAAAAAACCCCGATTTGCGCACCTTTACTTCTAGTCCAGATTTATTAAGCAAATGTGCAATTGCATATGAATAGCTTCATTTGGCTCATGTTCTATCTTTCTTTAATATGTCAAACATAGGGGTGTTCAGTTTTCGAATTAGATTAGAAAAACTCAAGATTCGATTATGATTCGAAAATCACCAATTCGAAAATCGGTTTGAATTTCACATTCAAATTTGATTCAATTCAAAATAGAAATATTTATATACATATATATATATTTTATTATATATATAACTAGTTTAATATATATAAAAATTGAACTTTAAACGAGGCTATTTGTTTAAGTTTTTGATTATTTGATGTTTTGATGTTCAAAAGTAGCATTAATTTTGAAAATAAAGTTTAAACAAATTATTTAAATAAATTCAATTCGAATCCACTCGAATTCGAATTTTGAATGCGAATATAATCGAATTTTGATTTTGAATTGGTTTATTTAAATTTATTTCGAATTCGAATCGAATGCGAATCATACTCAGAAATTCAAAATTCAAAATTATTCGGTTTGAGTTATTCGAGTTATTAGAAATTCAACTTGTTGAACACCCCTACTCAAACGGGTAACATCCATAAAAAGTATTGAATAGGAAACTGGTTGAAGGTGTCCGAAAGTGTGTTTATAATTCATAAAGCCTCCCAAAAGCCAAATCTTATAATTACTGGACTAATTTGAACTATTTAGACAATATCCTGACAGACTAGTTCTTTATATGAACGTTAACGTTTTGGATTAAAGTGTTTTAGGCCAAATCAGACTAAAAATACATGTTTTGAACCGTTATCCCGCTCACCCATTTCGTCATTTCTACATTTGTGCAATCCTATGTAGCATCCTTGTAAATTAATATCTTTTATGGATTTTCTATTGCTATATGGTTATTAAAGGTGGAGAGGATAGTACTATCGAGTTCATGGAAAGTAATAGTCTTATTAGCCACAGCATACCTCTTATAGAAGAATCATACACTTATGGAATTGTGGAACATCCTTTCCCACTGAGTTGCTTCCTTAGGGAATGGTATCTTGGTCCTGAATTCTACCAGGCTGTAAAAATTGGCATTGTGCAATATGTATGGACTACTTTTGCATATTTTAATAACATGTGTCCTTATTGATCCATATCTTAATCTAATCAAAATTGCCTAATTCCAGATGATATTGAAGCTGGTCTGTGCACCTTTAGCGATGGTCTTTCATTTTTTTGGCGTTTACGGGGAAGGGAAGTTCGAATGGGGATACGCGTAAGATACTTTTTTCATTTTATTAATTCTTAATCAGATTTTTCAAACACTCGTAACATCTGATTATTACAGCTGATTTTGTGATCTTTTTATGGAATATTATATATTCACTTAGAAAACAGCTCTGAGTTAGAGCATGTGCATATTGTGTATTAAGCAGACCAAATGACTAAAAGCTCACATATTTTTGGGTTTCCTTTTTTCGTATATTCCCAACTTGTACTGTATAACTGTATTAGGCTTGGTTATTTTTCGTAATGACATGCGTGTGACTTGTATTACAGGTACCCGTATTTGGCAGTTGTTCTTAACTTCAGCCAGACCTGGGCCTTGTATTGCCTTGTGCAGTTCTATTCAGTTACCAAGGATAAACTCGCTCCAATCAAACCTTTGCCCAAGTTCTTGACTTTTAAGTCGATAGTATTCCTGACTTGGTGGCAAGGTGTTGGTGTAGCCTTCCTTTTTTCTATGGGAGCACTTAAAGGATCTTTAGCCCAAGAGCTAAAAACACGTATACAAGATTATATTATCTGTATTGAGGTGCGTTTGATTGCTTAAAGGCTAGGGTCTGTTGTGTAATTTTCAAAAATGTTGAAGGGCTGGCAATCAACGTGCATAGGCTCTGAGGCAAGACGAGGTTAGGCATGATGCGGCACAAATAAAAATCTTGCGGCCATTAGGCCCTCGAATGAGGTTCCAATAAGGCTTTGGTAAAGATTCTGGCTAGATTCCAGCCAAATCCCATAAATTTTGTCTAGCTTTTGCAAATTATAACCAAAGTTGCCTAAAACTTTAAAAAATAGCCTGGAACCAGCCTATACTAAACCAGCCTAAAACATATTTATAACCCTTGAAAGTTGGTATGAGTATAATATGTGCATTGCGTATCTTGGGTCTTCAGTCTTCACTTTTTAAGCACCCTCAGCCTAGGTCCAAGGCTCAACTTTTGCACCTTTAAAAACTAAAGCTTCTTGTTTTGAGCTTGGGATTCTTAAATGTAGTGAACTTGTTGCAAAGCAGATGAGTGTGGCTGCTGTGGTGCACCTATATGTTTTCCCAGCAGTGCCTTACAAACGGGGAGAACGATGTGTGCGTGATGTGTCTGTGATGACCAACTATGCATCATTAGGAGCTCCACCTGATCCAGAAGAGGTTCGAGACTGTGAGAAAACACCTAGATTACATCTTGCTCGACATGACAACAGACCACGCCGTCCTAGGTTACACCATAGTGTTCGTGATGTTGTTTTTGGAAGTGGTGAAATTGTAAGTTCTTGGCCCATTACTAGCAAAACGAGTGTCTGGTCCGTATGGTCCCTATGGTTTTGGCAAAGTAATAGGTTTAAGTACTAAGGTTTTAAAGTAACAAGTTTGGGTAGTAGGGTGAAATAACGAAAATACCCATTGACTTTTCATGCTTTGACTTTATCTGTTTAAAAGGTGAAAGGGTATTTTGGTCATTGCAAATTGAAAGCACAAACCCAAACTTGTTACTACCATAGGGACCATTTACAACTCGTCAAAATTCCCACATCTATGAATTAATTTATCAACCCTGTTTTAAATCTGTTTAAGTAATCATACTTCTGATATAATATGCTTGATACAGATCGCAGACGACATGAAGTTCACAGTTTCTCATGTTGTAGAACCGGTAGAAAGGGGATTAGCAAAGATAAATAGAACTTTTCATGAGATATCAGAAAATGTGAGACGGCATGAGGATAGAAGAAGAGGTCCTAAAGACGACAGTTCTCTCATTCCTTTAAATTCCTGGACCAATGAATTTCCTTGCGTTGATGATGTGGAAAAAGGCAGTTTTAGCGACAGCAATCTCTCTAATGCTAGGCGCCAACGACAACAATCAAAGTCACCTTTTTCTCAATTATGTAAGACATCCAAACTATTGCCCTATTCATAAAATAATCAACATTATTGACTGATAATATATAAAGATGAGATAAAAACGGGTCAAATCCAGTAATTTTTGTACAATTTGAAACCCTTTTCGCCCATGTTTTTTTAATTATAAATAATCAGCGTGCCAGATATGATTATGGACAGTAAGTTATTTCAATAATAATGTAATAAGATGAAAAACATTAAATATTTAGGATATTTTGATAATTTCACTTGTTGGGCCCATTTATTTTGTAGTAAACTGGCTAATGAGCTAATCTGTCCCCTCTAAACAACATATATGACAATGACAGTTTCCTCTATTTTCCAGATTAACATCTTTAACTCAAAGCCGCTGTACAAGTATGTTGAAAGTAGCAGCAAATACAGAAACTGACACAGATTTTGCCCTAAACAGCATTGGATGTAATGTTGCAGCTGATAACAGAGATACTACTACTAACTACTAATCTTGATATATGTACTTGCAATGCCAATTATTCACTTTATAGAAGATTGATTGTATATACCTCACAGTAATTAACTTAGATTGATCTTCTTTGCCATTAAACAGTTTTTAACTTTTTATCAAATTTTGCATGATTTGTTTAAACAGGTACGACTTTTCTTAAATTCTTATGATATCAAGTAAAAATTATGATGTATTTATTTATTTATTTTAATGATTTTTTCCTTTTTTATGTCAGTTATGTTTTGAATTTGGTTTTTGTTTGAGTAAATTACAGAGTGACAAAGGGCAAGACGTGCTTTTAAGCTTTAAATGAGCATATGTAGGCTTTGCTGGAACAGTCGTTATAGTATTATTACATTCTCCCAGGTGAGGGTTCCTAAAAGATTTTAATTATAAATAAAAAACTAAGAAAATTAATATCAACAATTGATCATAAATGATTAATGACTCTAATCATGACAAATTGTGATAAAATGCAAGCTTGAGATAGCTAGTTATGGGTATGGGTGTCAAAAATACCCTAACCCGACTAACCCGACCTGAACCCGAATAAGCTTTATAGGGTCGGGTTATTCGGGTTAAAAATGTTAATCGGGTTGTTCGGGTCAACTCGATTAACCCGACGTTTTAATAGGGTCGGGTTTCGGGTTAACCCTAACAACCCGAATAATGATGATTATTATTTTTTTAGATGCATTAATTATTAAATATATAACATATTTAACTTTTCACCGAAATATTGAATTACGTTAACTACATATAACTGTAACTATTAACCAAATTATGTATAGTTAAACACATTTTCTATTGAATTTTATGTTTAGAAAATGAATTATTTGTGGCAATTTACAATTTGGTTAAGATAATAACAAATAAACAATAACCCGATTAACCCGACTGCCTCGACCCAAAGAACCCGAACCCGATCAACCCGAACGTTATGCGGGTCGGGCTGCGGGTTAATATTTTTTAGGGAAAGCCCGACTAACATAGTTACGTATGTTTAACAACATATTCACACATTTGTTACAACGGAAACAACGTAGTCACTTATATTGCAAGTGTGGAAATATAATCACCAAACTAAACTCCATGTAACGTGTGGTTATTTACATATATATAACCTTAATATGTTTTTTCATGTGTTCTTTACAATACATTGAAGTATGTTTTGCATGTACTTCATCAAATAACAAAATTTACATATGCGTAACTAGAGGTGGGAAAACCAGTTATTTTTTGAAATTTTTCTGGTTTTGGTCAACAAAGTTAACAACCGGTTCGGGTTTTTGACCGGATTTATTGGTTTTTGGTTAGTTCTGGTTCCGGTTTTGACTTGGTAAAGGTGAAACTGGTTCTGGTTAAGATATTTATGAGAAACCAAAACCGTCTGTTTGTAAAGGTGGGCAAAAAAACCGATTTTGGAACCGGAACACTCTACAAACATATAGGCTACCGGAACCGAGTCCACCTTTCTCCAACCAAAATTGGAAACGGGGCCCGATCAAAAAGTTGAACCTAACCGAAACTGGTTCTTGACTCTGTGGATCAAAACCAAAAGTGATTTAGAACTGAAACTGGTTTGTGCACCTCTAGTTCAGGTAGTCGGGTCTGAATCTGAAACAGTTTTTTTGCCAGCCTCCCTAAACCCTAAATCTTTATATGCAACTCCATATGTTTTTCGTATTCTTCACCAATACATTAGATTACTTTGAAGCAATTTATAAAATTATTAAGTATAACTATGATTCATAAATTAAATAATAATAGTAGTAGTAGTATAACGTTTCAAACAATTAAGACTTAATATAAAGAAAATGAATGCTATTTTAATTTCTCAAAATTAATTAAATAAGCAATTACCTTCCAAAAAAGAGCTAAGAGAAAAATGATAATGAAAACGAATGAGTAAAATAGTGGATGTTGTCATCAAAACTCATTCAATGTCTGCAACCTCTACAAAAAAGTGGATTCTAACATCATCTACTCATCGTTAATGTCGTTTTCAACCATCTTCAATAGTTTAACACCATACAACAACAACAACAACAAGCGTACCCAGTAAAAATCCCACTTAAAGTGGGGTCTGGGAGGGGAAAGATAAAGACACACCTTACCCCTATCTACAAGTAGAATAGAGAGGCTGCTTCGTTAGAGTCCCCTGGCTCAGAAAAACTCGAAATTTTTTTTTTTTTTTTTTTGAAACATTTAATGAAAAGTAGGAGCGTAAAGCATACGGGTAAAACACTAACGTTTTAAACTTAAACAGATAAGCAGGTAAGCAGTTAAGCACTAACCACATAGGTCATCGAGCCAGACTAAAACAAACCAACAGAGAAACCAAACCCATAACCCATTATGACATTAAAGCAAATCAAACAAAAACAAGCATGAAGTATCATACACAAACAAACATACCCCCATCCCGCAAGCCTGCATATAACACATATAATCTCCTATCCAATAACCCATTATGACATTTAAGCAATCAAACAAAAACAAGCATATAGTATCATACACAAACAAACATACCCCCATCCCGCAAGCATGCATATAACACATATAATCTCCTATCTTAAACCCAAAAACAGCACAGATTTAACCCACAACCCCAACCCGCAAGCATGCATTATAACAGATATAGACTCATATCATATATCCCAAAACTAGCAAAGGAATAGCAACAACGACGATCCCTAGAAAAAGCTCTATGTATCTTGCACCTTTATTCTTCGCCTCCACGTACTCCTATCATAGATCATGTCCTCAGAGAGGTGTAACTCTGTCAAATCCTGTCGAATCTGCTCATCCCATGTCAACCTCGGTCTACCCCTTCCCCTTTTACCCTCCACGATGAGAAGTTCTACTTTCCGAACAGGTGCCGACTGGCTTCTTCTCCTCACATGCCCAAACCATCTCAATCTTCCCTCCCTAACCTTGTCCGAGATGTTTGCCACCTGTAGTCTTTCCCGGAAGACTTCGTTCCTTATCCGATCAAGCCTTGTGTGACCGCACATCCATCTCAGCATCCTCATCTCTGCTGTCTCAAGCTTTCTTGCTTGGTTCTTCTTAATCGGCCAACAATCTGTGCCGTACATCATTGCTGGTCTGATCGCCGCTCTATAAAATTTACCTTTAAGTTTTTCTGGTATCTTCTTGTCACATATGATGGTCGTTGCTGCTCTCCACTTTTTCCAACCTGCCTGGACTCGATGCGCTATGTCACTGTCAATGTCCCCATCGCCTTGTATAAACGATCCTAGGTACTTGAACTTTGACGTCCTTGGCACCTCTTGTCCTCCAATATTCACATGATCATCTTCATCTTCCACGTTTGCTCCGCTAAACTGGCAATGTAGGTACTCCGTTTTTGTCCTACTTATGCGCAAGCCTCTCTGCTCTAAAGCGGTACGCCACTCTTCTAATCGAACATTTAGCTCGTCTTTTGTTTCTGCTACTAAGACAATGTCATCCGCGAAAAGCATACACCAAGGGATATGAGCCTGGATATACCTCGACAGTTCATCTAGAATAACCGCAAAAAGGAAGGGACTTAATGCCGATCCTTGGTGTAGTCCCACCTCCACTGGGAAGAAGTCTGTGTCTCCCACCGGTGCTCTGACACTAGTTTTAGCATCTGCATAGGTATCTTTGATGACCTCAATATACCTCTGGGGAATACCTCTACTCTCCAAGCTATCCCAAATCACCTGTCTTGGTACGCTGTCGTACGCCTTCTCGAGATCAATGAATACCATATGCAAGTCCTTTCTCTTCTCCCTATATTTCTCCATTAATCGTCGCAAAATGTGTATCGCCTCCGTTGTCGATCTTCCTGGCATAAATCCAAATTGATTTGCCGTAACTTGGGTTTCTCTTCTCAATCTTGTCTCGATTACCCTTTCCCAAAGTTTCATAGTATGACTCAGCAGCTTGATCCCCCTGTAATTTTCGCAACACTGGGCGTCTCCCTTGTTCTTGTATAGGGGGATTAAAATACTACTTCTCCATTGGTTTGGCATTCTACCAGTTTTGAGTATAGTGTTGAACAACAATGTCAACCATCCCAATCCTTCGTCCCCCAAACATCTCCATACCTCAATTGGGATATCGTCAGGTCCCACCGCCTTTCTCCTTCCCATCCTCTTGAGAGCTGTATGAACCTCTTCTTTGGTGATACGTCTACAATAACAGTTGTTTCTAGCTGTTCCCGTGTTCACGGTGTTCCCTCCATCTTCTTCTTGATAGTTTCTCTTGTTGAACAGGTCATGAAAATATGTCTGCCATCTGTCTTTAATTTCATTCTCTTTTACCAACACACGTCCATCCTCACCCTTTATGAATTTCACCACTCCCAGGTCCTGTCTCTTTCTCTCCCTAGCCTTTGCGATCTTGAACATGTCATGTTCTCCCTCTTTAGTTTCAAGGCGTTTATACATCTCTATGTAAGCTTTGGTTTTTGCTTCTGAGACCGTCTTCTTTGCCTCACGCTTGGCCTCTTTGTATCTAGTCTTCAGTCGTGCCCTCTCTGTTGTTTCCTTACAACTGGCAAACTCCCTGAACCTTTGTTGCTTTTCTCTAACCTTGAGCTGCACCTCTTCGTTCCACCACCACGACTCCTTCTGCCCTTTTGTGTAACCTTTTGTCATCCCAAGTGTCTCCTTTGCCGCTCTAGTCACCTTTTCGGCCATTTCATCCCATAACTGATTTGTGTCTTCGCATATGCTGATATGTCTCCCTTCTAGAACCTTGTTACTGAACACCTCTCCCTTGCCCCCCTTCAGAGCACCCCACTTAATCTGAGGGTTCTTCTTCTTCTCCTCTACTATCCTCTTCCGCATAACAATATCCATTGCCAAGAGTTTGTGTTGCGACACCACCGTTTCTCCCGGAAATACCTTGCAGTCCCACCACCTGCCACGGTCGTTTCTTCTCATCATAAGGTAGTCAATCTGGGTGTCACGTCCTCCACTGCTGAACGTGATCAAATGTGAGTCTCTCTTCTTAAAAAACGAGTTTATGATGCCCAGGTCATGAGCCACCGCAAATTCTAAAAGAGTGACCCCACTCTCGTTTCGGGATCCGAAACCGAAACCCCCATGTGCCATAGGGAACCCGTCTTCCTTCTTCCAATGTGTCCATTGAAGTCTCCTCCTATGCAGACCTTCTCATCTCTTGGGATGTTTCTCATTACTTCATCCATGCCATCCCAAAACTCTCTCCTTTCAATCTCTCCCAACCCAACATGTGGTGCATAGGCGCTCACCACTGCAATCGCCTCCTCCCCTATCACCATCCTCAGCATCATGATCCTGTCATTGTATCTTCTTACTTCCACCACCTGGTCCTGAAGTTCTCTACTAACTAAGAATCCCACTCCATTCTTTACTCCATTGGATCCTGAGTGCCACAACTTGTATCCATTATATTCTGCTCCTTTTGTTCCCTTCCACCTTGTCTCCTGCAGGCATGCCACTTTGACTTTGCGCCTTCTGAGTGCATCCACCAGTTCCAAAACTCTTCCAGTAAGGGTTCCGATGTTCCATGATCCTATGCGCAAAATCTCCCCCGTCCTAATATTCCCTCTACCCGCACCTCTCCTCCCTGGACATGATCTCAGAGTATCATACTGTGCTCTCCCGTCTATGTTGGCCAGTCCAATATCAAAAGATCAGAGATACAAGTCACAAGAAGAGTCAATAATGCACACAAAAAGGTCAACAATAAAGAACTACGTGTTACAAGAAACCGAATCAGCACACAGAGTATACCCCAAGGTCACCCTACCAGCCCAGAAACTCCCAATGCATACAAAAACGATACCACCAATCCAACAAAACAATAAAGCAATAATATTCAACAGAGCTCACAAATACATAGACAATAGGCCCTTCCTCTATAGTGATTAGAAAATAAACGAAACCTATATAGGTCACACAATTATATCCAAATTTAGTTTAAAATATTCCAGCAACAACAGGCAAGCAGTACACCAATACCCTAGATGGCACCGACAACAATCAGAAAAATAGGCTAGGTTGTAACGACAAAGGAAAAAGAGAAGGGAACAATCTCACAGCGGGTTTCCCCAAGGCTGATAACTTCTGTGTCTGTCTTCTCGTGTCCTCTCGTTCACCTGCAAAACTCAAAAATAGCAAAAGAAAAGGAAATTGGCAGTTGGCAGTGGTGTTTTTGGACGGTTGCTCCTTGTCTGGTGGCTGCGTGGTGGCTGGGTAGGCTACCGGCGGGGTTTATGGTTTTGATGGGTTTTCCGGTTAAACAGAGCTAGGAAGGGGGCAGAAATCAGAAATCGACAATGCAAATGTGGTTGTTGTATACCGGTCGGAGTGGTGTATTAGGGTGGACTGGGGTAGACACTGAGTATGGAGGAGAAAGAGCAGCGGTAAAAGGATTTCCGACCGGCCGGGGGAAGAGGGCTAGGGCTAGAAGTTCGGGAGAAAGAAAGGGAAAGAGAAAGAGACAAGCCTGAAGAGATGGAGAAGAGAAGAGAGAGATCAATGCAGAGAGAGGAGAGAGTTACCCGGCCGGCGGTGGTGCGGTGGTATCTGGCCGGACGGCCGGCGGGCGGTGGTGCGCTGGTGTCAGTGACCGTTTCCCTTTTCTTTTTCTCTTTTTCGCCTGGTGTACGGAGAGCAAAATAAACTTTAATGAAACAAGAGCAAATACTGCAATTAAGTTCAATAGTTTAACACCATCTCAATCCAAAATATATGACTACAGCATAATAAGGAGCATGGAAAAGAACACTGTAACATCAGTACCGGAAACGTCACCGGAACAGTGATCTCTACAGTATATGAACAGAAAATCAGGTACATATTTCAGTTTCATTTCATGCTATCAAATCACAGTTCAGATTCGATTCAGAAAACAAAGTTCAGAACAATGGTTCTTGAGTCGGATAATTATCTGGCAACACAGAACCATCATGTGATTTATTTGTTAGGATTTTATTATATATAAACGTATGTGAGGCTTTACAGAACAAAACAGGATGTCGTTACGTGAATGCTAAACCGACAGATTGTTCGTATGGGTGACGATCTGTACGAATAACTCTGAAAGTTTAACGTTCTGAATGATATCTGAAAATTAGAAAACGATATTGAAAAGTATAGTTATCGCCGTGTTCGTACGGGTGACGATCCGAACGAATACGCGCGACGATCGTACGATTCGATTTTTAAACAGTAAATTTAATAATTTTGAAAATTTAAAATTAAATAAAAGATATATAGTTAATTTACTAGGAATCACAACCTAAAATAATTTTATAGTTTCTATTTTAAAACCGAGTCGGTTCGTTACGAAAACGACGAGGAACCGACGTCTTTATGCGAAACCGAGCGAGACCGAACACCCGGGTATGTTGAAAGCCTTTAATGAGGCTTCCACACCCTCATTTTTCTCAGAATCCTCTCATCTTCAACCTCACCACCGTCACTTTCTCTCTCTTCTTTCTCTCACTAGAACCTCAAGCTAGATCTCCTCCATTTCTTCACCAAATCGCGTGTTTTTGGTGTCAAAATGACCACCATCACTTGTAGATCACAAAAGTACAACCGATCTAAGCTTCCATCCATCAGATTCGAGGTAAAACCACGAAATCTAGTTCGGTTTTTAGGGTTTTGAAACCCTTTGGGTCGGTTCCTTGCTAGCCGGTTTTAACCCATTTTGAGCCATAGGAAACACCTCCCAACACTTTATGATGATGTAGGAACAAGAACCCTTCAAAACTCTGGTCGATTAGTCCGAAATCGTGGCTTCCACCAGCTAGACTCGACTGGCCGAATGGCCAAGAACCAGCTCGACGAATGGGTACCTAACCCCATTCGCCAAATGACTAGCCACACCCTCATTCGCCGAATGGCCTTAGGCCAACCAACTCTCATTCGCCGAATGGCCTTTGGCCGAAGCACCTTCATTCGCCGATCACCATTCGACAACTCATTCGATCGGCAACATCTTCATTCGGCCAGGAACCATTCGCCAGGCTTCCTCCTTCGCCAGTAACCTCATTCGATCAGAGTGAGCCATTCGACCGTAAATCCCTCATTCGCCTATTTTCATTCGACAGGTTCATTCAACCCATGTCTATTCGACCATAATTTCATTCGGTCACCATGGCATTCGCTGCAACCCACATTCGGTCAAGATGACTCATACGGCCAAACTCAATAGTCGAATCAAAGCCCATTCGACAGCCAACCATTCGTGCAACCTAGACCGAGACCAAGGGTGGGGGATGTGAGTCATGGAGGATTTCTAAACAACTAGACACATAGGAGGAGCTAACCGAATACACACACACTTCATGCATGCATGGTGAGTGTGTATGTGGGGGTACGTGAATGTATATGCATGGAAAGAGAGACATGCATGGGTCTTTTACTCACGTGTGTGCATGAAACATAAGGGTTTTCTGTTCTAAAACAAGAAATCATGAAATTGGGAGTTAAACTAAACAAGGAATTTGAGTTTCTAAGAAAATGGGTTCTTAAGCATACAAACAACTAAATACGTATTGTTGACATCCATTAAGTTAGTTCAAAACACTGGGGAATTCAATTGGAGAAATCATGAGGATCAAATCAATAAACTAAGGTTACATGTGTTGATGTAAGCATTGACACCTATTCCTTAGGAATTTCTTAAAGAACATATAACTAGTCGAGATGATTCACTTGAATTACCTATGATGGATTATAAATCAAAGGTTAACATTGGGCCCAAAGTTGGCCCAATGGGCTTCCTCTAAGCCCATCGTGTTAATAATGCTTTTCACTTATATAAATTACGTTTTAATGAAGTGTAATTCAAAACGAATTTACTTGTGCATCTTATAATTTATAATAAATGAAATTCTAAATTAATGATTGGTTTAAATTGAATTACTTTAAAAACAAGATAATTAAGAACACATTATGATTAATCAGGGGATATGGGAATTTATTTCGGGGTAATAAATTAGACTAAGTTAGATAAAGTCATAGAAACACAGTAGAAATCTAGGACACTTAGTTGCACACCGAGACCAAACCCTAGTTACGACAACTACCGCATGTACTTATCGTATTCGAATTCTTTTAAAACAACTCAGGTGCTAAAGATACATAGGCAACAATCAAAGAGCGCGTATATCTTTTGTGGTTCAAGTGCACAGCAACACAGGTGAGTTCATTGCCCCTTTTCTAACATTTTTGTTTTAAAACGCGGGGCTGAGAAGCATGCGTAAACTGTTTTATTTAAACTGTAACGGGCAAAACATTAAAGTCCCACTCAGATGCAGAAGACCATTGGGTCAAGCTGTAACGGGCAAATCATTATGAAACCCGCTCAGTTCAGGTGTACTCCTTGTGAGTTATGCCTGACATGGGTCACGTGTGAGAGGTTACAACTTGGACAACCACCAACAACTAAGTCTAACTGATTGAGTAAAATCATACCCAATCATCATGTCTTAGTTGTATTTAAATGTTTTATTTAATTAATAAATTAAATATTTGACATTTTACTATTATCACTGTCTTTTTGGGAAATCATATATCTATGAGGAACCCCATAAATCGAAGGCATATCAGATTTCAATATCATGATCTGAATCAGAGGTGTTGGGTAAAAATGCCTAATTATCATTAACAACAGTGTCATATACATATTAGTATGTGGTGGGATAGAGTCTGGGCTTGACCCTTTCGTGATTCCCTATATATAAGCATACCGATGTGGATATTACATGTGGAGTTAATGAGGTTAGGGTCTTTACCAAAAGAGGTTTTCAAATCATTATCAAGTCATTTTCAAATCATTATCATACCATTTCCAAATCATTTTCAAATACTAAACTATATGAACTCACCAACCATGTGTTGACTTGATTTTTGCATGACTTCTCAGGTGACGAACAGGTCAACTAAGGAGTTATTCCTTTCGTACTAGGACTTCAGATATAAGGCTTAGCTTTTGGACCTGCATTATTTTTGAAGACATCATTATGCAAATTATTTTGTATATCTTGTGTAAATACAAGATAGAAATACATGATGTTAATGGTAGATTTACATTGTTAAATTATAAACAATACTGATGTAATTTAACTTTGTAATTCTATTATGTTTAGCATTTCTCATTTGTATCATGTGCAATGTAAACAATCTGATCATCACGATTATCACTCACGATATCGCGCCCCGGGAACTTTCCGCCCGACGGGACAACCGATCCTATCCCGCCGGCTCGGGGTGTGACAGATTGGTATCAGAGCCATGGTTATAGAGAAATATAGGTCATTTGTTTAAACGGTTTGGCCTAGACTATAACCTAGGGACCCTGCATGTAGAGAACTTAAGATTTAAGACATTATTGCATTATGTCTTCTGCATTCGATCATTGCACTAACCAATACTATATTGGTTATGATTAGAATGTCACCAAGAAGACAACCATCACCGCCTCTACCTTCGCAAGAGACGGATCCAGCAGTCGAGGCACTTGCAACCCTGATCACTGAACAGTTGGTGGCGATTCTCCCTGGAATCATCACTCGAATCAGGAACAGTGAGGAGTTTGTTAGGATCTTCCCACTACTTGCTGCAGAGAAGAAAGAACCGGAAGGAGGAGAAACAAGCAGGAAGCGAAAGCGGTGTTGTTCTAAGAAATCAAGAGAACTCGTAATCTACACCGAGGCCATTCCTCCTCGCCAGATGGCCGTTGTTTCAGAGTCAGAGGGTCGTCAGTGTTACGCTGGCAAATTTCCTTTATGTGACATGTGCGGTCTTCACCATGCTAAGGATAAACTGTGCAAACATTGTCTGAACTGCGGGAGAAAGGGACACTGGAGTCGTGATTGTAATAATCCTCCGACTCATAACCAGAATCCTGGAAACACTACATATCCCCTTCCTCGACACCGCAAGGATTGCTATGTGTGCGGACTGTCCGAACACATTGCACGAGATTGCCCAGTGAGGCTATCTTCCACAGGTCCTGCAAGTTCTGAGGGAAAAGCTCCCCTTTGTTTGGTTTGTCACTACCATCATCGAGCTGAACTCTCATGTGTACAATGCACGCGATGTGGAAATACGGGACACCGGATGCATCAGTGTAGGTTATCAACTACCTCTACTCCCCGTCAATATGTTGGTGCAGATCCTAAACGTGCCAGATGTGGTTTTCACCATGGTGAGAAGAAACCTTGTAGACACTGTCTAAATTGTGGAAGACACGGACACTGGATTCAACAGTGTCGGTTTATTTCCACTAGGAAACGGGAACAAAAAGCGAGCACCTCTACTTCCTCTCGTAACAACAACTGCTATACATGCGGAATGCACGGACATTTCGCGAAAGACTGCTCTAGGAAAATGCCTCCAGCAGACCCAGCAGTCACCGAGGAATTACTCGCTTTACCAGCTCCTGGGGAACACTCGGAGTCTGATGATGCCATAGGTATGCAAATTTCAACTTGATACATTAAATTATTTATTAGTGTATTAATCAGAACTGCATAGTCTGTCGTAATTTTGGAAACATTAAATTCAAGATAGCTGTAAACAAATCCAGTGCCAAAAAGATAATCGAAATCATGACTTAAGGAATCTTTAGGTTAAGTAAGCATCAAGTAAATAAATAAAGATAGGGTAACTCTTAATTACAGTCTAGTTACTATAGTTAGGAAAATGACCTTATCTAGTAGAACATTAGAAGGCCATAGATATTTAGATGCTAAAGCTAGTATGTAAACTATCATTTCTTCACCTAGAACCATAAAACTCAAATCATTTGATTTAGATAACCTCAGTTCTAGGATACCAGGAAAGGATAAATTTTAGAACTGTGCTAGAATCATAGTTAAACTAGGATAAGTAGATCAAGAGAAATCAGTTGTGAATGCAAGGCGAAGATATACCAAAGAAAAATATTCCGAATGAAAAATGGGCATTCCAAGTTACGGTAATGCTATTCGGATAGAAGAATGCACTCATGGTTTTTATGAACCTCATGAACCGAGTGTGCAAGCTGTATCTGGATCAAATTGTCATTTTCACTAAGGATGGCATACTGATTCATTTTATCAACAAGACGGATTGCGAACAACATCTCAGGGATGATCTAGAGCTGTTAAAGGAATAACAACTCTATCATGATTTCTTTCATTTTGAAATTAGGATAAGAATAGTTACAATGAGTTCCGAAAGTCACATGACTTTCGGGTAAAAGTAAGATAAATATACATAATCTCGTAGAAGGGTATAGGACTTCTTAGAAGGTAAATCATTACCTTTATCCTAAAACTATTACCATATCTTAGGTAGACCTCCCCGATGTAGGATGTACATTTTCAAACTAAGAATAGATTAAATAGATGGGGAAATATGTATACGGTTATATCAACTAACTCAAGGATTCATCATGGGTGACTTAAGGACCTCGGTCGAACGATCAACACCTATAGTTGTGAGAGCCACCTACGAAATCTTTAAGGAGTGTGTCAGGTTGTAAAGCTGAAAGACAGTTGAGATAAACTGGATGAAATACCTACTACCAAAATGGTGGGTGGATTTCGGTGATAGGTCAATCCAGAAGACTTACTCTTGAGAAGGCACACGTGCCAGAGAATCAGTGCATTCGGGCGCCGATAAAATGTATCGAGACTTACAGAGATTTTATTGGTGACCGGGAATGAAGAAGGACATAGTCGAATATATCGACAGATGTCTTACGTGTGCAAGAGCAAAGGCGGAACACCAAAGACCGTCTGGTTTATTGGAACAGCCTGAGATTCCGCTCTGGAAGTGGGAACAAATAGCTATGGACTTCATTACCAAGCTACCCCGCACTTCAAGTGGTCACGATACGATTTGGGTGATTATAGACCGTTTAACAAAATCTGCTCACTTCTTGCCGATGCGTGAAACCTTTACGATGGATAGACTGGCAAGATTGTACATCAATGAGATAGTGGTACGTCATGGCGTACCATTGTCAATTATTCTGATAGAGACAGCAGATTTACATCAAGGTTCTGGCAATTACTGCAGAAATCTCTAGGGACGCAGTTAAATCTGAGTACAGCTTACCATTCACAAACGGACGGTCAAAGCGAACGTACGATTCAGACCCTAGAGGATATGTTAAGAACCTGTATTTTGGATTTCGGTGGGAATTGGGATTCTCATTTGCCACTGATTGAGTTCTCCTACAACAACAGTTATCACAGCAGCATCGGATGTGCACCATTCGAGGCTCTATATGGCCGGAAATGCCGATCACCGATCTGTTGGACTGAAGTTGGAGATAATCGAATAACTGGGCCAGAGCTTATTCAAGAAACCACTGATAAGATTTCCCAGATTCAACGAAGATTGCAAAATACAAGAAGCGGACATAAAAGCTACGCGGACAAACGGCGTAAGCCGTTGGAATTCCAAGTGGGAGACCGTGTCATGTTGAAGGTATCCCCATGGAAAGGCGTTGTACGTTTTGGAACAAAAGGCAAGTTAGCACCACGGTACGTGGGACCGTTCGAAATCATCGAACGTATTGGTCCTGTGGCGTATAGACTGAGGTTACCAGATGAACTCAGTGGTGTGCATGATGTGTTCCACGTCTCGAACTTAAAGAAATGCCTTGTTGACGAATCACTCGTCATTCCACTCGAAGAAATTCAAGTTGATGATCAGTTACATTTTATTGAAGAACCTTTAGAGATTATGGATCGTAAAGTCAAGCAACTGAGGCGAAGCCGTATTCCGATTGTAAAGGTTCGTTGGAATTCAAGACGCGGACCCGAGTTTACTTGGGAACGTGAGGATCACATGAAGTTAAAGTATCCCCAACTGTTTGAAGAGGAAGATGTACCCGATAACAATTCTTAAATTTCGGGACGAAATTTCTCTAACAAGGGGAGACTGTAACATCAGTACCGGAAACGTCACCGGAACATTGATCTCTACAGTATATGAACAGAAAATCAGGTACATATTTCAGTTTCATTTCATGCTATCAAATCACAGTTCAGATTCGATTCAGAAAACAAAGTTCAGAACAATGGTTCTTGAGTCGGATAATTATCTGGCAACACAGAACCATCATGTGATTTATTTGTTAGGATTTTATTATATATAAACGTATGTGAGGCTTTACAGAACAAAACAGGATGTCGTTACGTGAATGCTAAACCGACAGATTGTTCGTATGGGTGACGATCTGTACGAATAACTCTGAAAGTTTAACGTTCTGAATGATATCTGAAAATTAGAAAACGATATTGAAAAGTATAGTTATCGCCGTGTTCGTACGGGTGACGATCCGAACGAATACGCGCGACGACCGTCCGATTCGATTTTTAAACAGTAAATTTAATAATTTTGAAAATTTAAAATTAAATAAAAGATATATAGTTAATTTACTAGGAATCACAACCTAAAATAATTTTATAGTTTCTATTTTAAAACCGAGTCGGTTCGTTACGAAAACGACGAGGAACCGACGTCTTTATGCGAAACCGAGCGAGACCGAACACCCGGGTATGTTGAAAGCCTTTAATGAGGCTTCCACACCCTCATTTTTCTCATAATCCTCTCATCTTCAACCTCACCACCGTCACTTTCTCTCTCTTCTTTCTCTCACTAGAACCTCAAGCTAGATCTCCTCCATTTCTTCACCAAATCGCGTGTTTTTGGTGTCAAAACGACCACCATCACTTGTAGATCACAAAAGTACAACCGATCTAAGCTTCCATCCATCAGATTCGAGGTAAAACCACGAAATCTAGTTCGGTTTTTAGGGTTTTGAAACCCTTTGGGTCGGTTCCTTGCTAGCCGGTTTTAACCCATTTTGAGCCATAGGAAACACCTCCCAACACTTTATGATGATGTAGGAACAAGAACCCTTCAAAACTCTGGTCGATTAGTCCGAAATCGTGGCTTCCACCAGCTAGACTCGACTGGCCGAATGGCCAAGAACCAGCTCGACGAATGGGTACCT